>PVIY010002109.1:119184-133669 GCA_004026745.1 Myrmecophaga tridactyla
CCATCCATCCATCCATCCATCCATCCATCCACCCACCCACCCACCCATCCATCCATCCATCCATCCATCCCGAATATCCACCATCTATCTCTCTCTATCATCTATCTACATACTTAACCTACCTGTCTACCTATCCAATCTATGTCATCAGATAATGCAGAGTTTAGAATAATAAATACTATAAAGTCCTTATCTTTGAGATGTTTCAAATCTAGAGGGGACTAGGAAAAAAAAGGCAATTATAATACATTTTGATGAGTGCCATAATAAAGATAAGTATAGGAGTACTTTGGTAATGCATAAGAGAATAAAAATAATAGCAAGCATTTAATTATAAAGATTAAGGTCTTTGAATAATCTTACTAGGTTTCTTGTCTTGGTTATATATAAACATAATGAGATAATTACCTTGTGGAATTTGTATAATCTGCTAAAATATCATTGTAATATCAAATCATAATTGTAAGTGTGTCATTTCTACACTTCATAGATAAATATAAACTTTTGCATATTACTTACATTGAGACAGAAAAAGTATAAATGACTATGATGATTTTCTATTTTTTTAAAGTAAGGCAATGATATTCATGATTATTATATATAAAATAAAAGAACAAGGGACGCTTGCAAGGAGAAAATGCTTCCTTGATGTTCAGAAGATTAAAAAATTTTGAGGGGCAGATCACCTGAGACCAAATCAAAAGAGCGACTTACCCTTATGCATCCGCTACAAATGCTAAGACATATTTTGTCTTTTAGCATTTCAAGAATTATTTTTTAAGTGTGGCTGCTTTAAAACTTTAATGTGCATTTCCTCTTTTCCCTAATAGGTACTGGCATCCCAGTTAGCCTCGAGTAGTAAGATCAAGTAGTAGGATCATTCTGTCATGAAAAACATTTTCAAGCAGTGTTTGTACATATTTGACACATGTGGCCATGTAGGTGTAGACAAATGTCCATGTGTATCCTGTTCTCTGTGGTAGTAGGTCACACAAGTGAGCTGCCATCAATAACAGAGGACATTTGTTTACTAGAAGTTCTAGCCCTATAACTGAATTATAAGCATCAACTAAAGCTCTATAGGAAAGAACAAGTTGTCAACCATTTATCTAGGAGCTATTAGATCATAAATACTTAATAACATCATATTCAAGTTACTAAAGACTCTAACAGTCACACAATTGTGCATGTGCAAATGATCATATTGTTGTGAAATGTGATTTTATGTAACTTTTGCAATAGCAAACTTAAAATATTTGTTAAATTATCCAAAATTAATGTTGATAAAGAAAATAACACTTGGGAAAATCACTCTGCTTGAGGAGACGGTTAGAAAGCAGTATTCAGAGGCAATGAGAGCTGAAGATTTTATAGGAAATAAGACTAGAAGATGGGAAGTGGTAGTTTTACTTTTCTCCAGAAAATTGTAGTGCACAACAGGATCATAAGCTCCTTCAAGTGGAGACTCAGCCGCCTGACAGTGCTGACACCTAAAGGGGACTTCAAAATCTACTGCTCCAACAATCTGTGGGAGCCCTAAGTTAGACTGTGGGAATCATGGAGTTGGAGATTTCAGGACCAGTGTGAGAAATAACTAAGACCTGGAGATTTTGAGCTATTCTGCGAAATCAATGCAAAGATTTACTTTAAGAAAAGTTTTTCTGTTGTTTGGGTATGAAAAATAAATCACTTAAATACTCTAGAATGTTTCAGATATCACCAATTATCTAATATTTGAACATCACCACCCACATGCAAAGACTTACATAGCCTCAGTTTCCACTACTTAAACTGTGATGGGTAGTGAGTTGTTGAAAGAAAATTAATTCTGCGGTACCAGTAGTAAAGAAGAAAGAGAGGGAAAAAAGAATAAAAAATATCTGTGGGTAATAGGTTTACTTTTCTTGTTAAAGTAAAACTGGAAAAGTTAAGGACCATTTAAAAAAAAGAGAGAGACAGAAGAAGAAGAAGAAGGAGAAGGTAGAAAAAAGAAGAACGAGAAAGGGAAAGAAAGTATACCTAAATTTAAGTAGCCAGCAATTTTGAGCGTGATCCTTTAAAAATAGGTTTTATCCAAAAACATATTTTAAGAAGAGGCTTGCATATAAGCCATGAGGAAGAATTTGCTGCTGTTCCAAACTAAAAAGATGTGAACTGTAGTTAATATACATAAGATTAACCTTTTCTTTGACTATATATAACTAGTTATAATGTAGGCTTTGGGCTTATTTTCTAATTAGTGTGTCTTTCCATGCCAATTATTCTGTCCATTTTAATACAATTTTGTAAAAGAAACTCCCATAAACTAGCTCAAATATATGAAAATCAAGTGAGTAAAATATTGTTATCTAAAACTGTAGCACTACTAAATATAAGAAAGCAGGAGGCAACATTGCTTCACTGAGCCTTCACAATTAATTTTTTTAAACTTCTCAATACAAGAATCAAAATATAACTTTTATTTTAAACATATTTAAATATAGTATTGCATGCTATTCTTAATTTACCTTATCATGACACATTTGATAAGGAAATTTTCTTCTAGAAATTTCATTTGGGCAAAATGAAGCCCCATCCCCACCCCCCCCTTTGTGAATCTAGGTATTAGGAGCATTTACTTGATTTAAATTTTTAAAGGTGATTTAGAAGTGGAGGTACATATGAGAGAACTAATCAGTAAAAGTCTACTAAAAATGAACAGATATATTAATATGATTTCTACTTCTGTAACCACAGAGGAGCAGATATTAGGAAAGTAACAGTAAGTCATCTTTTTTTACAGAAATGGCTTATGCATAGGCCAACATCAATCAAGAATAGAATTGGCTTTTACTTAGAACTCCTAATATTAGTAGACAGGATAAATTTAGGATAAAGTGTTCAGTCTCCTGTGAATAGGGAAACAAGCTTGAGATAATATCACTGAGGGAATGGATTCTCAAAAGATATGAAATAAGCAGACTTGATCATCCAAGTACCATATGACATGCATTATAGAATGTATAATTATTCCATTTAATGTGTTGATGAGATTGTTTCAGCATCCTCTGAGCTATGTGCTACCCATTAGACAATTTCTGCTACTTACCGAAGAACAATCTGACATCAAAGTGGTTATTATTCACACTAGAGGGAAGTAATATCCCCACATAACAACAACAACAACAAAAAGATCTCTTAGTTATTTCTTTATTTAGAAAAATGAAAACATATTCAAAATTTATAGCAGACATCTAAAAATGGCATTGCACCAGCTAATACCTACTTGGGGGGGGGGGAAGTAGAACCACCACTCCAATTCTCTTTGGAGAATCGACTTAATTTGAGAGTGAATTGGATAAGAAGCCCACAACTCCATTTATTCTATCTAAAAATTAGGATTAGTGGACTTCCCATTAAATCTCCCAACAACAGCTTCTAATTTCCCCTGTGAATCTGCTCGCCTCTAATGGATCATGTGCTATTTATCTTCAGCTGCATTTATACCATATTTCTGAACTCATGAATTACAATTGCTTTATTTGAATGGAAAATGGATTCTATGCATAGTTAAACTCATACAATCAATCCATGGTCCCTTTTTTCCTTTTTTGTATAGACAGAATTGAACCAGGATCTCTGGCATGGCAGGCAAAAATTCTGCCACTGAGCCACCATCGCACCACCCAGAAGTATGCTTTTTTAAAATAAAAAACTTTGTCCTAACTTTAGCCAGGACTGTGAGCTTCCGAATTGAAGTTAGTCAATTATCTAGCTCCCTAATTTCTTCTTGTAGCATTTTTTCAAAAATAGAGCTTACACAACCATTACAAACTGCATACAAAAAACCTCCAACACACCCCTTCCCCTCAAGATACCCATCCACCAATTTTAATGTGTTGCCACATTTGCCATATCACTCTATATTATCCATCAATATATCAAGCCATCTATCCATCAATCTATCAATCCATTTTCTGAACACTTGAATGTAGACTGTAAGCACCATGCTCCTTGAACATTTAATAATGTCATGTACATTTCCTTAGAACAAGGATATTCACTTGTGTATCCTCCTTTCGTGCAGTTATCAAGTTCAGGAAATTTAGCACTGATATAAAGTTTATGGCCTATATTCCAATTTTTTCATATGTTCCAATAATGTCCTTTGAGCCTTCTCTCCTTCCTTGTTAGATCCCATTCAGGATCATGTATTGCCTTCATTTGCCATTCTCTCTTTAGATGTTCTTTTTCTTTATTGTGGGAACATGTACACAACATAAACTTTCCCATCTCAGCCACTTCCAAGCAAACAATTCAGTGGAATTAATTACATTCACTGTATTGTGGTATCTTCATTACCTTCCATCACTAAAACTTTCCCATCTCCCCAAACAGAAACCTTACACCCATTTCTCATTAACTCCCATTCTCCCTGTCCTTGCTCTCCTGGAAACCTGTACTCTAACTTCTCTCTCTAAGGGATTGCACATTCTGAATTTACCATGCGACTTAAATTTAACAACCTAAATCTGTAACAATCTCTTTGCTTTTATATCAACTTAAGTTCAATACTATATGCAAATTATGTTCCTATACTCCTCTGTGCTCCCACTTTTATAAAGTTCTTGTCACAAATAACATGTCTATAAATTAAATGTACCAAACTGTTAATTTATCATTACATTGTATACATTGCCTTTTTTTATACTCATAAGAAGTAAAAAGTCGACTTACAAACAAACAAACAAAATACAATAGTACTTGCACTTTTATTTACCCCTGTCATTATCCTTACCAGAGATTTTTATTTCTTTGTGCAGCTTCAATCTATTGCTTATTATTCTTTCCATTCTTTCCATTCAACATGGAGAACTCTCTTTGGCATCTCTCGTAGGGCTGGTTTAGTATAATGAACTCCCTCAGCTTTTGTATATCTGAGAATGTCTTAATCTTTCCCTCATTTTTGAGAGATAGTTTTGCTGGATATAGAAATCTTGATTAGCAGGTTTTTTTTCTTTAATTTTAACCCTTGATTGTTTTCCAACAGTATTCTGCCAACAGTAGGAAAGCTTAGTCATCTGCCTTCCACACACAGGGCAAATTCTGGGACAGCGAGTCAGACTGCCACCAGATAAATGGGCCAGACATACATCTGTGTGTGCACAAGCGTTACTCCACTACCTCCTAAGAACTCTCTCCCAAGAACTGGGACCAAGGATCCATTCTGGGAACATGGGAAGTCTCCTTGCAGAGTCAGTGAGGAAGTTGAGGAGAGGCCAGTCAAGGTGCCACAAGATCCTGCCACCTTTAAGTAGACTTTTGCTTGATTAGGTGCTTGCCCTATTACTGCAGTCATTTAACTGTTTTCTTGAGCTTTTAGAAAGATGCTTCTTTCAGTTCTTGCTGATTGATCAAAGCTTCTGGGGGGGGATCAGAGTCCTGAAGTGTCTCATTCTGCCATCTTGATTGGGTCAGGGCCTCTAAAACAACTAAGCACTTCATGATAGACATTGTAAATTGGTAAGGGTTCTTCAGGAAGGGAAATATCTCATTTTCTCTTCTAGTAAACCATTCAACTTTCTCTCACAGTGAAATCTAGAGCTACTCAGTTGAACAGGGATTCTAACTCAGATCTGTCTCCTGTGTTATGGTATAAGTATCAAAAAATTTCCATCCTTTCAGCCAAGTACATCCAAAAAGCCCCAAAATTGCAGACTAATGGTGCTTTACGTCAGAGTACTGGGCTAATGTGATCTTTCAGCACCACTTTGTGGGGTTGGATTTTGGGGCCAGGAAGTCCAAACTCAAGGAATCTGCAACACAATGCTTTCTACCCCAAGTCTGTAACATTCTGGTGCTGGCTGCCAGCCATCCTTGGAGTTCCTTGGCTTTCCCAGCACATGGTGATGTTCTCTCTTTTCTCTTCCCAGAAGATACTTTCCTTCTGCCAGATTTATTCAGCCATGAGTATTTAGTCTGAGTATGCCAACAGCCATTTCACCACGTCATGGGGAGAATCTGCTTAAAAATGAAGCTTAGCTGTGTGATTCTGGCTTAAGGCCTTTCTCAAAATATCGCTGGGGGCTGCAGTCATCTCAAGACTTAACCAGTGAAGGATCCACTTCCAAGCAGTCTCAGATTCTCCTGCAAGCTTACTCACCTGAGCCTCTCCACAGAACTACATCACAACATAGCAACTGGCTTTCCCTTAATAGGATTTGTGTATGTGGGACCTTACTCATCCTCAGTTTCAGTTGCAGATCTGCCATCAGAAGCTCTTACTGAATCCCTATATTCTCTCATTTCTACTCATACACCTTAGTGATATGCTGTGCTTTGTGTCTTCCGAGCTCAGGTTCATTTTCTGTGTCCTCTTGTTGCTATTTGGGAAACAAAATATCTGCATCCGAACGGAGAGCAATCCTATTTATTTTGTCCTTTCTTCTGAAAGATATCATACTGTTGTGCATGTGGGAGAAGCATGTTAGTCTTCTGTCACTTATTTTAATGTACATAGTAAAATTCAACAACATGAGCCTCATAGATTTAATACGTATGGTAATAACCTTCATTTCATCTCAATAAGCACTTATTGAATTCCCTACTATATGCTAGGCACTGGAGAACTAAAAATAAGGTGCCTTAAAATATTTACAATTCAGAGACAAAAAAGATCATAATATAGAACAGTGTCATCTCTACGATGCCATTGAGAAGCACGGTGTGCAGTACAGAGAAAAGACACCAACACTGACTGCGAATGTTATCTGAAGAATTCCTGGAGGAGGCAACACCTGAGCATAGTACTGTCAGGAGGGTAGGAGTTATCTAGGTAGAGAAGAAGATGAATGAGTCTATGTGTATGCAAAGACATGGAGGTGAGAGATAGTTTAGACATGTAAGGAGCTGAAGCAGGTCAGGCTTGTGGGCAGCCAGGAACCTCCATCTGTCATACCATCTGGGTAGTTACTTAATGGTAACCTTTTTCCTTTTCTCCATAAAATTACTTAATTCTAACCTTTTTCCTTTGCTCTATAAAATTCAGACTCAGGGATTGAGAATATGAGCAAGCACATTTTCCTTTTGGGCTTTTATACGCTATTGGCATTGGCTGAGTGGGTTATTGACTGAATAACCTGATTATTTTGTGTTAGGATCTTAACATGAGTGCTAGTGAGTTAATATGTTTACTCCTGTGAGGTGATGCAAATATCTTTTAGCAGTACTTTCTGGTTTGTTTTGAGAAACTAAAAGAGTGGTTATAATTAAATTATAGACAGGGAAGAAATTTATCTAAGGAATTGCCATCATATTTTGAAATAATTTCCTCTGACAATCATATTATCCCCCACCCAATTCTGCTAAGTGGCCCTTAGGAGTCAGCCGAATAGATGCCTGACCCAAGCTGAGCCAATTAGAGCGTCTCTTATAAGAATTTGGATTTGGAACTTAGAGGCTCTAGTGAGTCTACGATAGCCTTAGAATTAGGAAGTATCGCAAAGTCAAAGCTAGCAGCCATGTTTGGCCTATGGATTTCAAAACACAGAAAGCCAGTCTGTAGAGAATAAAATGAAGTAGAAACTCTTATGAAGAACAAAAATGAAAGACCATGCACTCTCGTAGAGACAAAGATCTTTTCCAGTGGTGGTTCCATTCTTTTGTGAAAACAAACTGTTCTTCCTGCCTTTGATTCTTTAAGAACACTCCCCTCCCCCTTTTTCTTAAGCTCAACAGTATGCGTTTCTGTCTCTTTTAATGAACCAATCCTTGACTAAAACAATCCTTAATATCTTCATCTAACTATGTGTGAAACTGACTCAGAATAGGATCCTAAATCCTGAAATCCTCAGCTGTCCTCCAGTTCTCTTTATTTTACTCCAGGAGTCAAGCATCCTTAGCCCCTGCCTACTAAGCTTTCTTTTCCATGCCTATCACCTCTTCACCATTGTGCAGAAATGTTTACTCCATTGGGAGAGCATTCTACCTGGTTGGAAGCAAAAGTTTTCCAGTTGCATAAAGGTTTCCATAGGAGAGTTGAGCATATTTTATTAGTATTACAAGTATCATGCATATACTTTTATTTTTTCCCAGAAAACAATGACCCTTTATTGTTAAAATGAGAAATGACTTCAAGGGCCTACACCAATGACTTCAGAGTGAATTATTAGCCTAGTTTATACCTTCCTTAAATGAAGCCTGAAAGATGAATTGCAACCTTGAATGTTACTGTATTGAAGCTTCTTCACTTAGCTTTGGCCTTCTAGAAATATGACATGAGTCATGTCCTACAAACTTAAACCTAAAAGGAAACATGGTAAAATGGTAAATATACAGCATCTAAAAGAAGCAACTTTTAAAAAAACTTTTGCATGGTTATGGGCCTTCTCATTTGAGACAAGAACATTTTGATGATGTAAAGGACAAATTGAGTTCACTCTGTCAGAGTTGGCTGACTTTTGTCTCAGAACTGCAATAGGGTGGTTAAAGTAAATTATGGTTAAAATCTATCTGACAAAACTACATTTTATACTGAGGAGTCAATGTGATTAAACTGTCAGCCTGTGGAGAAGAGTTCAGGTTCAAAATATCTCTTAATTTGCAGTATATTGCCCACTTTCAGATTCCTTTTTTTTTTTTTTTTTTCTTCTTGGACACTTATCTCTTTATTTGCAGATCTAAAAGCCCAGTTTGATTCATTACAGACTGGTTCTTTGAGGGAGTTTAGCATAGGTTAGACTGTATCCAATCAGTCAGCACTAGACATGCTCCATCCATCACCCAACTTCCTCAGTTCAGTCCTCAAATAGTTGGTTCTATTCCCAATCCCTGTGGAATTGCATGTAAGAGACAGCAAGAGAAGAAATGTTTTGTTGATCCCACTGTGGTCCTTATAGATCCTCCTGATCTATAAGTCCCTGCAGGTTTTAAGCTAGTAACCCCAGACATCTATAACTGCTTTAGGAAGCATCTGAATTGAATTCAAAATCTGTGATTAGACTGAGCCTTCATTCTGACTCCTTCTACCCACAACCCCTGTCCAAGACACAAATGAAAACAGATAATCTCCAGAGGACGTTATAAATAAACATGAGGGATGGAATCTCTCATGTTTATTCATTTCTTTATTCCCAAGAATCAGCACATAGTAGCCACTCAATAGTGTTTACTGGATTTTTAAATGATTTTTCTTTGGATGTTTGTGACTATACTCATGATTTCTTTTATCACACCCTTGTCATCTGCTAATTTGATGCCTCCTATATGTGGCTACCTTTCAGACTCCTCTCACAGCGTTCAGCACTTGACCAGCCCTGAGTGGCTTCAGATTTACCCTCTAGTCCTCAACTACTCTCATCTCCCAAGCTAAGGAGTCCCTGCTGTAGCTCATGGGCTCACTAAAAACTAAAGCTAAAGTCCAAACTAAACTTACCAGCAGCTTATTTCAGGGATAGATTCATGATAGATAGGGTTAGGGTAAAATTCAGGCTCATGGATAGAGAATATGAGCAAACAGTTATTCCATTCTGTACATCTGGGGGGTGGGGGTGGGGCGGGGGTGCTTGGGCTGGGAATCGATCATTCTAAGCACTTTAATTCCATCTTTCCATTCTAGATTGGCTGGATGTAGTGACCAAGAACAAAACCCAACCATCTTTTGAAAAAAGCATGCCAAAACATTTAAACTTTTAAATACTTTTTCTGAAAAGTATACCATTGGGAAGAACAATAAAAAGATTTAGAATATATCAAGGACTTACTACATTCAGCACTATGGTAAATATTACAATATTCTCTGATGTAACTCTCACAACAACCAACCCTATCGGTTGGGTAATATTATCGCCTTCTATTCTTAATTTATTTTAAGTTAAATAACTTATGCACAGGCTGGGTACAGCTCCAGCCTTTCACAACTCTGGGGAGTGTGTTCCTACGGAGGTCTACGCGAGTGCTTTTCCACCACCCTACTCCAGGGGGCGCCCTTTGAAGAGACGCCAATGCGAACGTGTCCCTGGAGTTGGACAAGGCAGCGGCCCTGCCCACAGCAGCAAGGAGCACAATCAGAGCTCGAGTGTAGTAGATCTGCTTGACTTCAAAACCCAGGCTTATCACCACTAAACTACTCAGAGATAAACATCTGGGTTTTAGAAATATGATCTTTCCTTTTATCAAGTAATTCGGAGGATAAATGGGAATGTATTGTATTGCAGTTGCAGGTGTTTGCCATTTTCTGTGTGCGACACTTAGAAAGGATTCCAGGTTTGTTGGAGCAGAGCCATTTCAGGCTTAATGACACTCAGTGGAGGAAACGTGTCTTTAAACGCTCTGGAGATCAGAGGCAATCAGTGTATGCATCCAAAAAGTGGTCCATCAATGGATAAGGGCTTATACCTATATAGGATACACCAAGGGGACAGCTTAATAAACTCTGGTATATCTAGTCAAAGGAATTTTATGTTATCACTATGTAAAATACATGCATATGAAAAAAGACTAGAAGGGAGTATACAGACATGATAACAGTTTATATTAAGGTAGTGGTATTTTTGTACATGATATAATTTTTTTCTTTTTACTGTTCATGGTTTGTAATAGCACCTTACTGTTTATAATTTTTTAAGTAAATAACATAATTTAAAATGTATTTTGCATATGAGAGAAATATAATTTAACTTTAAACATTTGTTTAGCAGCCCAATACCTCCAAAAAGAAGAAAAAAAGTCCTGTCAGATTTGTCAAGTACATAAACTCATGCCATGTTCCTGAAATTTTAAAGCTTCTAGGCAGTGTAGTGATCAGTTCTTTTAAAGATCACTGGCTTAATAAGCACATTATAAACCATAAATTATTGTAATTTATGAAATATACTTGAACAATGAGACTATGTTTGCCTTCCTAAACCATCCATCAGGGAAAATATTTGTAATTAATTTGCACTCAATTTGTAACTTGATTTTTGAAAATGATGCTTCATTCCATGTTTGTTTTTTATTCTGTTTTGTTGAACTACTACTTGGCAAACACTTTATATTCATGGCCTATAATGTTCTAAAACTAATTGAATTGCCAAAAAGTATACCTCATAACAAATTTGACCATTTTTAAGATTCATATTGAAAGACAATAGAAAATTCTGTCTCTTCTTTTGTGATTATGTGCTTTGTTGCCGAACAAAAACATTTTTGGTTTTCTATTAGGGATTAAAAAAATAACTGAGTCATGAAAGTAGTGAGCCCAGGGCAAAATGAATCAATTTCAGCCCTAAAAGTAATATATCAGCTTTTCCTTTCTCCACTTTTTTGGTTGTTTTTCATGTAAATGTGTTATTGGGATATAATAAGAGCCTCCTGAAGAAAAATATTTGTGTTCTCTTGGCCTCAGGGTCACAGATAGAGTTGGGGAAGAGTAGAAAATGAGAAAATTGCAATAGGTAGTACAACTACGGTTGAAATATCAATGTCATTTTAGGGGGTTGCAGTTGTTGCCGCTTTCATTTGGATGCCCTAAACTTGGATGGAGTTGACAAGAGCAGATGCAGAGATAACTTATATCTCAGGGTTTGACATCAGGTTTGACATCAGGCTCCAGCCATTTCCAACTCTTTGACATTGGGTATGTTACCCAATTCCTTATCTCTGTAACAGAACTGTTACTCAGAAGAAACAAGTGAAAGTATTTTGTGAAGTACTTATGTCTCTTCTTTACCTGCCCACTATTCTAGTGTGTAATGGCTTGTCAATCCACGGTGCCTTTTCGAAGCAGTTTTCCCAGATTCTGATCTTGTTTTCATTCTGTCTGGTACTCAGACTTCTGACTTTGGGCCCCCTTGCTTCTGCCCAGTCTGATTCCGTCTGGTCCACAGAACTCCATTTCCCACTTGGCTAATTGTTCTGCATAAACCCTGTGCCATTTTAAAGCTGTTATGTGCCCCAGGAAAGCCATGTCCTTTCCCTGATCCAATCTTGTGGGGCCCCCATGTTTCTTTTAATCCTCATTCAGCATTGTAGGGTGGAAATTTTGATTGGATTGTTCCTACGGAGTGTTACATACCCAGTGTGGATATGACCTTTTGATTGGATTGTTTGCATGGAGATATGACACATCCTGTTGTGGGTGTGACTTTCTGAATGGATGGAGATGTGACTACCCATTCAAGGGAGGTCTTGATTAGTTTACTGGAGTCCTTTAAAAGGGGAAACATTTTGAAGGAAGCTCAGATGCCTGGAAACGAGTTGCTTCAGAGCTGACAGAGATACAGATATTTGGAGATGCTTGGAATGGTGACAGAATGAGCAGTTGCCTAGGCACGGACGTTTGGAGATACAGAGCCTGGTAGACATCACCATGTGTCTTCCCATGAGATGTCAAGCAAGCCAGAACCCAGAGCTGTGTCCTGGAGGAGCTAAGTGAAGGCCCACAGATGCTTTAAGAGGAAGTGACTGGTATCAGAAGCTGGAAGCAAAAGAACCAGGAACAAGAACTAGCAGACACCACCCACATGCCTCCCTATGTGACAGACTATGGGCTTTCTTGAGTCAATGTAGCTTTATCTGGATGCCTTAGTGTGGACATTTTTGTGGCCTTAGAACTGTAAACTTGCAACTTAATAAATCTCACATATAAAGGTCAACCCATTTCTGGTATATTACATTTCCAACCGCATTAACAAACTAAGACACACACTGATTTATGTGTCCATCTTGGCCTTCATAGACTTCTCTTTCAGGCTTATGCCTTGTCCTGTGAAATCCTTCTTCCTCCTTACAGCCATGCTAATCCCACCAAGATTGGAACACATGGACAGTACCATTCAACAAGTCAGGGACTCCAAGCAAAGCAAGATTATTAAAGAAGGCTTAATAATATCCAATTATGGTTAGGCCATATTGAGTTGGAGATGCCTATAGAACACCCAACTGGAGAAATTTAGGAAGCTTTTGGAAATAGAAATACAAACTGAGCAATCATCAGCCTATCAATGAGAGGAGAAGCCCTGGGTGTGGCTGAGATTTCCCAGGGAAAGTGTGCCAAATGAGATGAACAGAGAAAGAAGAGAACAAGGAGATGTTAAATAAATAAGAAATAAAATGAGTTTATTGCATTAATTCTGCAAGATCACGAATATTACTGGCAAAGTGATTTCCAAGGAAGACTAAAAGTAAATGCAAAGAGGTTACAGTAGGCTCAAAAAAATCAGAAGGATGTGTCTTATAGTCAATGGTACACAATTATCTGTGGGTTTTATGTCCCAGTCAGTGGTAGGGACAAGAAATCTGCACCAGGCTCTTTACAGAAAATGGAAAGATGGTGTTGGTAGGACTCAAGAAAGGTGGAAAAATTCATTGAGGAATTTGAAGAAAGCTTATGATATCTGCATCATTTAGACTAAACTCTAAAATGTAGCAAACCTTTTGGACCCAGAGGTTTTGTTTTGTTTTACAAATGCATAAGACTAGAATAATTTAAATGAAGGAAGGCTTTATGGGATTATTTACTTTGAATTTATCAGGAAATGAGAAGATTCTACCTTGTTCATGGTATTTATAAAAGGGTGGAAATGTATACAATTGTGTATATAGATTAGGGGATGGTGATGATGTAGGTGGGCAATGAGACACAGAGATTGGAAATGTAAATACTTGCTAACTCTTTTAAATCCAGTGAGAATGACAAGTATATGGCATTTCCAAAGCAATAAGAAATGGATTCCCAAAGGAGATGAAAACATGGAGTAGAATCTGCCACATTACCTGAAAATATCTCCAGGATGGTAGTTAGGAGGTCAGATGAATGCAGCTGTCTCTGGGTAATCAATTAGTGAAGAGGTGGGCCCAGGGCTGGGGAGGCACTGCTGTCTTTCTATTAGGACCTGGTCAAAAGGGAGACAGTGTCAGGCTATGAAGGAATGTGACAGAAATAAACTTATGCAGCCAGTAGTTCTCTCCTCCCCAACATTATGAAGTGGTTTCCCTTAGTCATTTCTCCTAGAAATCATCAAAATAGTAATACTGCTTTATAATCTTTAACAGTTTGGGATATCCACTTTCCACAGTAGGGGTGCCTTGCTAATTGAAAAGGGGGAACTTAAAGAGTTAAGGGCAGAAGCTGTGTTTCCTTTAGTGAAAATATTTCTAAAGGCAAGTTAAATGATTTGGTCTTCCCAAGACTCTATTAAAAATTGAAAAGTTATATTTAAGGGTTCAGTGAGAATCATTATTAAACACTTCCCTTCAGGGAAGTAAGGTGAAGAAGCATTCACTTTTTTTTGCTGAGTGCTGACCATTAAGATTTGTTAAACAATTTAAGCTTCTTTACAAAGACCAAACTAAGTTCCTAGATAAATTGTATAAAGGAGGCATCATTAATCTCTGCCCTCACTTGATGTGTCTGGAGCAGGCCACCCAATCCCTTTTCTTTGGTGTGAGGGTGTCCAGGAATACTGAGAGGAAGCTTCAGAGCAGGGCCTGGTTAAGCCTAGGGACACAGATGAGATTCAATTCC
>PVIY010002110.1:0-133687 GCA_004026745.1 Myrmecophaga tridactyla
TACAATTTAGAGATTTCAGATATTTCCCTCAGTCTACTCCAATATACCAGAAAGCAAAAAAGAATATCTATATAATGATTCAGCAATCAAAATCATCCCTTAAATCCTCATTTCTCAGTTATACTTAGAAACAGATTTTATCAACACCTGCAGGAAAGAAATATAGCATGACATTTTTAACATTTTCTTGTTTTTATTTGGAAAAGGAAGATGAAAAAATTCACAGAAAGGAAGAATTTATGGTCTTCCCAGAAATTTCAGTACCAGCATTTCAGGGCCTCAGTAACTTTGTTAAAGAACTACTTATTCTTTATTTAGCAAGTCTCTATGAATCTTGGAATAGTTGTGAAATTATCCAATCAAGCTTCAAATGGGCAAACAAAATGCTGCATTTTTAATTCCTTGTTATTAATGTAAACTTCCTTACAAGTTGGTAGCTGTGGAAAACCATTACCTTCCCATTATGGTATCCAAGATATTCTCATGTAAAACAGTTTCACTTGGGCAAATATTCAGTCAGTATAAATATAACTCCCTAACGGAGCTCTCCTTCTTTTCCCCACCTCTCATCCAAGATGGCATCTTGGTAGAAGTGAAAACCTTATTGTACAACAAGATATTTTGTAATAGGTCTCCCTAAATTTGTGCCAAGGTTATTGCTGGTCTCCACTCCACAGTGCAGGTGGTCCACGGGTGTTCCCTGTTTTCCACCAGTTCATCTGGTTTCTTCCAGGGTCCTGACAAAATCTAAGGCTGGTGGAAAATACCTAAGTCTCAGTCCTCACTGGTTCTTCAATTCCCTCTGTCTCTGGCTCTTTCTCTCAGTCTCTGGTACAAACAAAATAGCCTAGAGCCCTTGCCGCTTCATCCCTACTTCCTCTAGAAAGTTTTTGCCCCAGAAATGTCAAGCATCTTGATTTCTTTTAGGAGGTGATGGGAACTTCGATGTCCTTCCTGGACCACACTGTAGCTGAAGTCTGTTTGGGGTTAGAGGGAGAGATACAACCCAACCATAGTGTGACACCTACTTTAACTATTCTGCACCTCATAGTTCCTAAGGGGGAACAGGGCAAAGGCTCTTATGCTTCCAGCATTTTCCTCAATCACCGAACCTGATTTGCAGTTAGTGGCTTAGTCAAATCACAACCAACCCATCTGATGCCCTTCTATCTCGCTACTCTTCCTATGTAGGAAGAAGGCCAAGGTTTCAGCTTCTTTCTGCCTGGCAAGAACTTCTCCCTTGTATCATAGCCTCCTCCTTGCCAAAGTGCCATTAAGATAGTGCCACATCCTCGAGCATTGTGGTATATGAGACACCAGGAAGGAATGTAGTTTATGGATGCGGGAAATTATGTCGACAGAGCCTACAAAACTATCTACCCTTTGCAAGAACTTCAGTTGACACTGAACTTGGTTCTGTGGACCAAGCAAAATGAAATGTTAGCTCTTTTCCCACAGGGCTAGTTGAATGTGTTGAGAAACCTACTGTGGGAAAGAAACTGCTTTGTGAAAATAAAAATTTTTACATCTCTCATGATTAAAAAAGAAAAAGATTTACACTTACATCGCAATAGTTGTTTATCATTTTGTTTTGTATTACTTTACAGATATCAGAATCTTTCTATTCCTTATTTCTCTGTCTTCAGTCTCATTATTTTTTAAAATCATTGCCTTATGGAGAGTTGCCTTTTACTGTATCTTTTTTAACCTTGATTTTTAAATATTTTTATTTAAGAAAATAAACCATACATTTAGAACCACCAAAAATGGATACCTTAGTTAGCTTATCCATAAGGCACATTTAAATAAAATATCCAAGTAATCATTGTAAAGCCTGTGTTTCTACAGCAAGTTTCAGAAACCAATTTAAAATTAAGGAAAAAAATCTGCAAGTACAGATATCAGAGTTTCTTAAACACTAACTTAAATACCACTTGATTAGTAATCAAAACTGTGTATGGTTTCTAAATATCAATTAGAAAGTTCTGACAAATAACAGCTTTTCTATAATAATGATCTATGTTACTGAACAGTTTCAAGTTTTTTATTTCAGGAAAATTCAAAGATACAAATGTTTTTAAAATTAGCACATGAAAATCTTAGCCACCTAAAATTGGATATCTTAGTTAGCTTATCTATAGGCATATTTAAATAAAATAACTAAATAATCATTGTAAAGTTTGTGTTATACAATGTGTTTCATAAGCCAACTTTGAAGTAAGCAAGGAAAAAATCTCTATATACAGATATCACAGTTTCTAACATTCTAAATATTAAATTCTATCCTAAATACCATTTGATTAGCTATCAAAACTGTAAATTCTCAAAATATCAAGTAGAAAGTTATTACAAATATCAACTTTGCTGTAGTAATGCCCTATGCTACTTAACATTTTCAAGTTATTGATTTCAGGAATCTATTTGATCTACTGTTATTATAGCTGCCTATAGTTTTTATTTGTCAAATCTATATATTCTTTTCCCCCCTCTTTCTTTTTATCCTTTTAGTTACACTTGCTAAAACTCTTCAATTTGTAACCTCCCCTAGAGCTCCCTCTCTGTCTTTTTTCAGTTCCCAGACTCCTTTTAATATTTCTTGTAGAGCAGGTCTCTAGTTGGCATATTCTCACAGCTATTGTTTATCTGACTTTTACTTTAATAGCTATTGTGCTGCAAAGATAATATTTGTTTATTGTAGGTACTTTAAAGATAAAAATAAGCCACAAATATTAATTTTAAGTAAAAATTATCTGTATCCTGGCCTCCCAAGGATATTTCCATATTTTATATTCTAGTATTTCCCTTGAATATTTGTTTCTTAATAAAATCTAGATTAAACAAAATATGACTTTATAAACTATTTTTTAAATTAGAAATAATATGAACACTTTTCTATACAAGTTATAGAAATTCTTCTACATAACTTCACAGGCTGCATAGCATTGCATTATTTGATTTATTTAACTGGATTTAAATAACTATTTAAACAACTTTATTTAAACATAGGTATTTTCAGTTTTATTCTGCTAAAATTTGTTGGAATAAGTCTCCCTATATCTGAATCTTTATGTACATTTATAGCTATACCTTTATACTAAATTCCAGGAATTGTAATTGATGGATAAAAATGTGTACACATGTGTGTTAGTTTGCAAGCTGCCAGAATGTGATTACCAGAACTGGAATGGTTTTTAAAAAGGGGAATTTAATAAGTCACAAGTTTACAGCTCTAATGAAGTAAAAGTGTCCAAATTAAGGCACCAACAAGAGGTTACTTTCACTCAAGAAAAGGTCAATGTGTCAGAAACACCTCTGTCAGCTGGAAAGTCAAGTGTCTGGCATCTGCTGGTCCCCTGCTCCTGAGCTCCATTGCTTTCAGACTCTGTTCCTGTGGGGGGTTCCTCAATTTGCTTCTCTGGGACTGGCTTTCATCTCTTGGCTTCCCTTGGCTCTCTCTAGGTTCTGGCTTGCTTAGCATCTCATAGTGACGTTTGCTGGGCTCCAAGCATCTCCATTCAACCATGTCTCCATTCTCTGGAGCAACTGTTCTCCAAGCATCTTCATCAGCTCTCTCTGTGGACGCTTGGGCTTCTGTCCTTTCTGTAGGCTCTGTCTGCTCTCCAAAATGTTTCTTCTTTTAAAGGATTCCAGTAAACTAATCAAGACCCACCTAGAAGGGGTGGAGTCACAGCTCCATCTAATCAAAAGTTAATCCTCACAATCAAGCATATCACATCCCCATGGAGATAATCTAATCAAAAGATTCCAACCTACATTATTGAATCAGGGTTAAAAGAAATGGCTGTTCCACAAAATTGAGTCAGGATTAAAACATGGCTTTTCTGGGGTACGTAATATTTTCAGACCAGCACAACACGTTTAAGGCTTTTGAGATAACTAATTCCTCCCCTTCTCACTTTTAAACTTCTCAAAGGAGTATTAAATGAAATTCAAGATATGATATTATTTTATCCATAAATACTTCATTATATATCTCAAATAGATAAGGCCTTCAAAAAGCATAACCATATTAGAATTATCACATCTAACATGATAATAATTCCTCAACATTAATAACTATTTAGAATTCTAATTTCTCTGATTCTCTCAAGAATGCCTTTTCATGGTTAAAGTGTTTGAATCAGGTTAAAACAAGATCCACTCACTGTATTTGGCAGATATTGTGTTCAAGGATCTTTTGCTCCATAACAGTTCCAGTGTACAAACAATTATTTGAAAAATCATTTTTAAAAAATTATATTTAAAAAGGAGTAGCTGCAGAATTTTCGCTTTTATCTCTGTCCCATTATGTTTCTTTTAGATAATCAAGATTCTTTTTTGAAAATATAAGCCAACATACATTTGTATCCTCCTTTCTTACAAAAAAATTAGCATACCCTACACATTGCTTTATGCCATTTTTTCTCTTAAAAATATAGTCTAGAGATTATTTTGCATCCATGTATAATCATCCTTCTTTCTCTTTATGACTGCATAGTGTTCCATTGTTGAAATGTACCACATTTTATTTCCACATTTTGATAGGCATTTTTCTATTATAAGAAATCTAATTTTGCTTTATATATGTGGAGATAGAGTTTTCAAGAAGATTCAAGGGAGTGGGATTGCAGGATCAAAGGATAAAGGCATACGCAATTTTTCTGCACATTTCCAAACCTCCTTCCCTCCACTGGCTGCCTTTCACATGCCTGCCAGCAATTTATGACAGTGTGTGTTTCCAAGAATCTAGACAATAAGACATGTACTTAAATGTGTGGATTTTTGCCAATCTTATGAATAAGAAATGGTATCTCAGGGTAATTTTAAATAGAATTCCTCTCATGAGTGATATTGAAAATCAACTCGTGCTTATATGGACCATTTGTATTTCTTCTTATGTGTACTATTTATTTCTTTTTTTCCATTTTTCCATAGGTTTTTTTTTCCCTCTCCATTCTTAAAAGCATTTACCAGCACTTTACATATTGGGAATATTATTTATTTGTCTGTGACATAAGTTCTAAATACTTTCTCCACTTTTCATTTCTATTTGCTTCTCCTGGTTTTGCATGCAGAAGCTTGATTTATAAAGATTTTCATATATGAAACATGTCAGTCTTTTTCCTTACTGCATTGGATTCTTACTCACATTTAGGAGAAAGTTCTCTATTCCCATACTATAGATCAATTTACTTATTTTTTCTTATAGTACTTATGAATCCTTTTTTTGTTGTTGTTGTTAAACGTTGCTCCTCTCCAGTTTCTTCTTCTATAAAGCATGAAGAAGGATTCTAACTTTCTGTCTTTACATATGGGTAACCAGTGATCTCAAAAATATTTATCCAACGTGTTATTTGTTACCCCATTATTTGGAGATGCAGTCTTTATCATGTACTAAATTACCATATGCCTTTTTTATTATTTCTGGAATTTTTTAAAGAATTTTTTTAATTTTCTGGAATAACATTGATCTGTTTTTCTAACAACATACCAATACCACATTAGTTTTTACCTGTAGAGATTCTAATAATATTTTTTTAATTTTTTTATTTTATTTTTTTAAATACCAAAAAACACCAAACAAATGCAAACATTCCTATTTTGATCATCTGTTCTACATATATATTCAGTAATTCACAATATTATCACATAGTTGCATATTCATCATCATGATCATTTCTTGGAACATCTGCATCTATTCAGAAAAAGAAATAAAACAAAAACAGAAAAAAATTTTATATATACCATACCCCTTACCCCTCCCCACCACCGATCATCAACATTTCAAACTAAATTTATTTTAACATTTGTTTCCCCTATTACCCATTTTTATTCCATATGTCCTACTCGTCTGTTGACAAGGTAGATAAAAGGAGCATCAGACACAAGGTTTTCACAATCACACAGTCACATTGTGAAAGCTATATCATTATTCAAGCATCCTCAAGAAACATGGCTACTGGAACACAGCTCTACATTTTCAGGCAGTTCCCTCCATTACATCTTGACTAACAAGGTGATATCTACTCAATGCATAAGAATAACCTCCAGGATAACCTCTCGACTCTGTTTGGAATCTCTCAGCCTATATTTTAATATCTCATAAGACTAGACCCCTCTTACTCATTTTCGTGATTTTCTTGGCTGTTCTTATTTGCATACTTTTCCAAATGAAATTTACAACCAATTTGTCTGGCTCCAAGAAAAAAAACAGTGTAATGATATTTTACTGGATTACATTGAATTTATAAAAATTGAGGATTTTTTAAATCAGGGCTTCCTATCCGGAAATTTAAGGATTCTTTGCTGTCTTTTAGGAAGTTTTCCGTATATAAGCTTTGTACATTTTTTTCTCAAGTTTGCCTTTATGTATTTTATTTTGTGTTCTTTTTGTATACTCTCATTTTAGCTATAATAGAGGAGATTATCTATTCTATTATATCCCTTACCTGGTTATTATTTCTATACTAGAATGCAACTGATTTCCTTGTTTTTTATTTAATATCTTGCTATTTTTAGTAAATTCTTATTGCTTGTGGTAGCTTTTTAAATATATTTTATTAAATTCATCTTTATTTCAAAAAATTGACTCACCTCTTCCTTTTAGTGAACAGACTATGCATTTTAACACATGTGTAAGTTCATGTAATGCTCACCAAAATCAAGACACAGAACAGTTCCATCCCTCCTGGAAATTCCCCTGTGCTGGCACTTAGAGTCTCCCCGTCACTACACCCACTACCCTGGCTGCAGTAGTTTCTTCATTGATTTTTTTCCTGTGGCTTTACAGATATATAATTGCATTATCTGCAAATTTTGATTGGTATGCCTCTTCCTTTCTAATTCTAATATCTCTAATTGCTTTGTCTTATCTAATTTACTTACTACCTCAACACAATGTGAAATAGTAGTGGAGTTAGTAACTTTAGCCATTTGTTAAAAAAAAAAGTATCTTTGTTTTGGATTTGTTAGATATATATGGCACTTCTCATGGTTTAGGAATGTGTGAACGTAGAAGAAGTCCAAATGATCTGCAGAAGCCAAATTTTCTTATAAAATTCTATTAGTGCGACATTCTGATAAGTAGGTAGGATAGATGGATAGATGATTAGATAGATGGATAGATAGATAGAAAATAAATAGGTAGATAGATAGACATAGAGAGAGAACACAGAAAGATAGAGACATAAAATACTGAGGAAACATAAATAAAGAGGAAGCGACTCAAAGGTTTTATGGACGTTTGTCATCTATGCTCTTTCAGTATTGTTAGAACATGATTCATTTTACCAGGGTTCATTTTCAAAACATAAGTTTAACTAAAACTAAATTTTTAAAATGTAGTGGGTTTCCATTTCTAAATAATTTTTAGATGTATGACTTTTATCTAAAATGTTCTAAAATAATTATTTACAAATTCTATACATACTTATTATAATATAAACTAGCAACACAGAGTTTGAGTCTAGACATTCTGAATGTACACATTTTAACCCACATATTTTTTAGAATTATGATAAGTGAAAATAATCTCAGTTACCCTTGTTCTAAAGTAAATGATCAGAGATGTGGGATCTTTGTTTTTTGCTCTTTGTGCGGCTTATATGAAAACCAGAATAAAGATTAGTTTGACACTGTACCACCAGGGTAGACTTTCAGTTATCAAAACAGCCACGGTGATTTTGTTATGTGAAAAGAACAGGAGAGTTAAATACAAGAACTGAGAGGACAAATTGCTTTATAAGTGTACCTATAGTTAGATTGCTGTAAGTAATTTGGGCTTACACATCTCAAATTATTTGTTCTTTGTATGTTAATTAAGAAGCACCTTTGGGTTAGATGAAGGCCCATGGAGACCTTCTACATGCAAGTTATATTCTCTGACACTATCACAAACTTGGCTGCCAACCTGCAGAGTGATTGTTCACACCTGGTGTTTTGAATTACAAATTATTGTTCTCATTAATTAACACTTCATTTACAGTCCTTTCTTACATTTTAATGGGTACGTTTAGGGATTTTTAAAGTGTTTAGTCATTGAGCAATGATTTCCTACTGTTCTGCGCTGAGATCTGGTAAAATTAGGACACAAATTATTCAGTTGTTTTAGAGATAAGTATATCCAATATGTTCAATGGTGGCAAAGGTCCTATTCTTCACAACAAATACTTTTAAATATGAATTTGAATTGTATGAAATCTTTTGGTACTTCGTCTTGAAAATTGTAGTGATGGCAGGATAATATCTAGATTTCCAGCACTGGCTCAGTGTATAACTGCCTTACTTCCTTTTCACCATTGCTCAAATTCAGGATTATCAGTGTCTTTTATGCAATTTTAGCATTTAGATGCCTGGACCTTTGGACACGATAACCCTGAAATCCAGGAAATCAATATAAATAAGAACCTACATTTAATGTATTTATCTCCAAAGCACAGAGAGATGCATGCAATGAACCCGCAAACACTTCCACTAATTTGAATTTGAGTTATATAGTTTTCTGTTTCCCTTGAAGGACAGAGATCTATGCAGTGGAAGATGAGAAAAAAAAGATTGAAATTCACAGTGGTTTTCCTGGAAACTACTCCAAAGAATTATTTTTCTACCACTCAGTATCTTTGCAAAGCATTTTACTGTAATTCTTCTTACAAAGTAAGCTTTCACTGTAAAATGAATATTCATATGATTGCATAGGGTTGGATGACATGGAAATTGCAAATAATTTCATTTGAGACCAATCTTCCCATAAACAGTTTTATTCGAGTGTTCAAAGTAATCATAAAAATGTCACCATGCTCTGGAAAGATAGCTAATGCAATAAATTGAGCTCACTAGCTAAACTTATTTTATCTCCTTATTTTAGATAGGCATTTTCCAAAAACAAACTCTATCACTGAAGAATGTAGGGCTGTTTCTTTAGAGCCTTCCATGCTTAACTTGAAAGCTGTCAACCCAGGGGTCTGAAACAGAGAAAGATTATGAAACCTGAGTGAATAGCTCATTCTTTATACCCATGTCCCTGCTGCCTGCTGCCATGCGGTACAAGACTGAGAGGCGTGCACTATGATAGCTAATGAAGAACTGCCTTTATATTGCACTGACCAGAACTTTTATTTAAAGCCCATATATTATGCTACTGCAATCTCACAATGTCAGCCTTTGTTCTGGCTAGCAGAGGCTGTTTCTACTCCTTTCTGTAGCTGAATTTCATGCACCAAATTTCTTAGGCCCTTTAAGTACAAATAAGTACAGCTGTATGTCATTGAAACCACTTCTGCTATGTTTGCAGTGTTTTATTTTTTCCTTTCTCCCTACGCCATTGATATTACAGTATCCCAAAAAGGCCAAGGATTTATCATTTCAAGGCCTCTTAGAGATAAAGGCCTGGAGGTAAAAGCCAGTGGTCCTTCTGCGAGTCTTCCCACGGAGTCAGATATAAAGATACAATGGACATCATACAGAGGACAAGAAGAAAGTTCAGCCAAGATGAAGAGAATGCCATCAAATGGATCAAAACTAATTAGACTGCCTATTTCTCAATGCAACTGTGAAGTGCGATCTATTTCTTACATTTTATTATATCTCTCATACCTGTGTTACCCAATTCGACCTCTTCTTTCCCTCGACAGCTATTCTCTAAGTGTATCCCAATGCAAGCCTTGAAAAAGTGACATAATAAACAATCAATAGTGACTGCCATAGCTCTCTATAAAATACGAATTTGATTAACCTAAGTATAAACAAGAAATGTTGAAAGGTTCCTGAGGGCCGGCAAACTTTTTAGAAAATTGCCAACCACTTCCACCGGATTTGACTTAAATCAGCTCCTTCATTTTTGTTTTCTGCAATGTAAGAGGCACAGCAGTGCTCACCTCTCAATGAGGTGTAAGTTATAAGGGAGATAACATGGCTGGAGATTACTGCTGTGCAATAACACGTGGTTGCAGTAGTTTTCCATTATCATGACAATTCCAAAATAGACCTGAACAAGAAATCCGAAGTAAGATCTTTTCGAATCCTAGCTCCTCCATTATGATTTATCTAATTTTTAATAAGCATTTTACTTTTCTGATGCTTATGTTTAGCATCTGTATCCTACCTAGTCAGTAGGATTTGTTCAAAGCACTGGTAAAATTAAATATAGAGACATACTTTGAAAAACAAATAACTACAAACATATAAATTACTTCCTCACAAAAATTAAAAACAAAAAACACCGAAGTGATCAAAACGCATGAACTCTTTGGGCTGCTAGTTCAAATTTTCTTACATTTTTGTAGTTTTTTTTCTGATTTTCTGATCCTCCAGTTTTAGTGAGATTATCAAACTCATAAGGTCAAGAGGATATAAATGCCAGAAAAATAAATCACATAATGCCAGCCTTTGTTCTATCTAGCAGAGGCAAAGTGTTGCCGTTTTCATTGCTAAAAGGCATACACCAAATCTATCAAACTTTAAGTGCAAATGCATGTCACTACATAGAATTAATTTTGCTTTCCTCCTTTTTCCTTAGATTTATAGATTAAAAAATGTTTTCTAGCTATATATTCTAATTTTTTATTAAGGAAAATGCTGTTAATAAATAAAGCTTTAATCTGTAGCAGCTGTAGAATTTTATTTCATATTTCATATTAGGATATATGCAATAGTACTATAATTAATGCATTTATCTCAGATATATAATATTTCCAATAGTTACTGAAATACTTCTCCCCACATATAGTTCAGTGTTTTTAAAAGTATAACTAAAAAAATACTAATAAAAGTTCTATTCAATTCTAACCAAAATGCTGAAATATAATGAGGTCCCTTCTCTCCTTTCCTGACCTAATATTTGTTGCATCATTTAGAACTATCTTAGAGAGATATCAAAATCAATTTTGGAGTGGGAGTTGAAAACTACAAGTAAGATTTCAGTAAAACTTTTACATTTTTAAAATATTTACAAAGAAACCTTTTAAAGATTATATGTAGGTCCTCATTCCCTCAATATTTTTCCATATGCAAAGCATTAAATTATTTCACTATCTCAGAAGAGAAATTTCTAGGTAAACATCTATTTCATGTCTGCAGGTATCTGAGCAAAACTATTAACCAATATAAAAACAAATTTCATGTGAGGTCAATATGCTTGGCATTTTATGTTTGAGCTCTAAATTCTCATTTTGATTGGATACAATAACATTTTTTCCACCCATTTGGTATGTCCCCACCACCTTCATGCCACTGTATCTCATGACGCACAGAATAGACCCTCCATCCATTCTGCCTTGACCAGTTGACTTACACAAATCGTTTCCTAATTCACATGGAGCAAAATAATATCAAAACTTGTGTCCAACATACTTCAACTAGATATTTAACCATTTTCTATAAAAGGAAGTAAAGATCTGTGACTTTAAAAATTTAATTCCCACTCTTTTTCCTACTTCTGCTAGGTATTTGGTGATACCTATTCCACAGAAATTCTAGAAGTATTAGATATTAAAAGTAATCAAACAATTACAGAAATTGGGTAATGAATAAATTATAGTTATAAAGTGAGAAACTCATTGGACACTGGACAGAAACCCAGGAAAGAGACAAGGACTGTAAGTCCTGAGGGCCAACCCTTGCTTCTTTTTCTCTCTCACCCTACATAGCAATCAATCACAAAGTTCTGTAACTATACATTTTTTTCTTTTTTGTGAAAAATAACATATATATAAAAAAAAAGCAAGAAATTTCAAAGCACAGCACAACGATTAGTCAAAGGACAAATTTCAGAGTTTGGTATGGGTTACAATTCCACCATTTTAGGTTTTTATTTCTAGCTGTTCAAAGAAGCTGGAGACTAAAAGAAATATCAGTATAATGACCCAGCACTCATACTCATTTGTTAAACCCTATCTTCTCTGTATAACTCCACCATCACCTTTGATCTTTCTCCCACTTGTTAGGGGTATTTGGGTAATGCCCATTCTAACTCTTTCATGTTGGAAGGGACTATCGATAACATCGGGTAAGGAGATGGCACTAGCTGATGTTCTGGAGATGGTGAGCCCTCTAGGTTTCAGGACTTATCTGGTCCAGGGATCCATCTGGAAGTTTTCAGTTTGTGAAAATTTACCCTACTGTACGGAACCTTTGTAGAATCCTATATAACACCCTAGGTGTTCTTTAGGATTGGCAGGAATGGTTTTGGTTGGGATTTAGCAAGTTATGATAGGTAGCAATATCTAACCAAAGCTTGTGTAAGCATGACCTCCAGAGTAGCCTCTTGACCCTATTTGAACTCTCTCAGCCACCGATATCTTATTTGTTACACTTCTTTTCCCCCCTTTTGGTCAGGATGGCATTGTTGATCCCACGCTGCCAGGGAGACTTTCACTCCTGGATGCCATGTCCCAAGTAGGGGGTGTAACTACACTTTTTACTAAAAGAATCACTTTTTAATACCAAATACCTCTCCAAACTGGCTGCTTCCTTTTCTCCCTGTCTTACTTTGACTTGAGCTGCTGTGATGAATACCACACTAGGGGTTGGCTTAAACAATGGGAATGTATTGTCTTGTGGTTTCATAGGCTGGAAAGCTTGCTTCCTCCTGGGGTTGGCAGCTTTCTGACCTGGCCAGCAGTCCAGTTATCTTCTCCTTTCTCTTCCTGGTTCCTGTTGACTTTCTGCTTCTGGCTCCTCCCTTTGGCTTTCTCTGACTGTGTCTGAATTTCTTCTGCTTATGAAGGACTCCAGCATTGCAGATTAAGACCCACCCTCATTCGGTTGGGCCACCCTTAAACTACAAATAACACCATCAAGAGATCCTATTTACAATGGGTTCATACCCACAGGAATGTAAATTAAGATTAAGAACATGTCTAAATTGGCTGCATAATTCAATCTACCACAAGCTACTTCTCAAATTCCTTAGTATAGGCTGCGATCATTTTTCACCTGCACCTGTTCTCAAGCTGGGCTCACAACCTTCAGCCTCTTCCCACATACTGCGCTTCCTTTCTTTCTCCCTTCCACTAGAACTCCTTCCCAAATACTCAACTGCAGTACCACCAGAATTATGCACAAATTACACTGCCCTTCTCCTGCTTCATACTTGCTACTTCTTCCCGTTGTTTTTCTCTTGTCTGAAATCATTAGCTGGTATGGATTGGCCTCTCAAATCACAAGGAAAAGTGGCACCGTCAGGCTAGCATTGTTATTAAAGCTTTTGTGTAAGAATTCATGAAGAAACAAGGAGACAGGAAATTGTCTAAGCAGCTGAAAATTCCCTCAAGAAATGGAATAACATTCAGAGTTCTACAGCAGCTCTTTCCCTGCTTCCTGCCCTGGCTGCTACCTACTCATCCTTCAGCTCTCAGCTTACCTGTCATGTCGTCAGGCAAGCCTTTCCCTCAGACCCAGAAAATTCATATAGCAATGACCACATTATAAATAAATACACAATTGTGAAATGAGTGTTTCATTGTCTGCCATAGCTGATAGACCATAAGCCTGATCAGAACTGGAAAAAGTCTGTGCTCTCTGTTATTAAATTATGTGTCTTGCTTCTATTAGGCCTTCAGTAAAATTTGAAAATAATAGACTAATTAAAAGATTAAATAACTGATTTGATAATCTGGCAAAAGCTCTGGCAACTCAGCAGCTTCTCTGGTAGCTTCCTCCTCAGAAGTAGGCATAAGTTTGTACATTTGCATTCAGGTCCTTGGACGCAATGGACTAGCCAGGCCTCATTCAGTAAAGGTACTCTGGTCAGGTGTCCAATGTCTGGATGTTCAACCTATGTCTGGGTCATAAATGGCCTAGCCGAGGCAGCAACATTAATACAAACCTCTGCCCAAAACCTCCTCAAAAGGAAACTGCAGGGATAAGGCATTGTTTTAGTTTGCAAGCTGCCAGAATGTGATATACCAGAAACAGGATGGCTTTTAAAAAGAGGAATTTATAAATTGCTAGTTTACAGTTCTAAGACCTTGAAAATGTCCAAATTAAAGCAAGGCTATTAAAATGTCCAATCTAAGGCAGGGAAGATACTTTGTTCAAGAAGCTGATGACAATCAGGGTGCCTCTCTCAGCTGGAAAAGCACATGGCAAGATCTGCTAACTTTCTCTTCAATGGCTTCCCCAGGACTGTGTCCATTCTGTTGACTGTCGGTTCTCGTGGCTCTCGTAGTTCTAGTGGTTTTCGTGGCTCTCATGGCTCTCAAGCTTTTTCCGAAATGGTTCCCTCTTAAAGGGCTCCAGTAAGCAACCCCATCTTGAATGCGTGGAGACACATCTCCACAGAAACGACCTAATCAAAAGTTAAATCTCCATGGAAACAATCAAAAAGCTCCCACCCAGAAATATTGAATGAGGACATGGCTTTATGAGGAATATAACAGCTTCAAATTGGCAGAGGTATCAAGTGGGATTCTCAGAAGAGGCCATGTGTATCAGGAAGGCGCTTGGCCTGGAACCCTTACGATGGTTCTCACATTTTGTTGCACATTAGAATCCCTTTTTAAAATCTCAATGGCCAGACCACATCCAATACCAATTGCATTGGAATCTTTGGGGGTTAGACTTAGACACCAGTCTTTTCTGTCACTCTCCAGGTGATTACAATGTGCAGCCACATTAGAGAACCCATTCCCAGGGCTTTGCTTCCAGTGCTCTAGAACGGGCAGCATAGGCATTACCTGTGACTTTGCTAGAAGTGCAGAATCTCAGCCCAGTCCCAGACCTACTGAACGTTAATTTGCATTTCAACAAGGTTCCTTGGTGATTCATAGGCGCTCTGATGTTGGAGAAACACTGCTCTAGGACATGTGTCTTAAATACCCTTTTATAAAATGGCCACACCTACCATTAACACCTTATCCCTAGCCACTGTCTTTCTCTTCTCTCCTTCTTCTGGTACCTGTCCCTCTCCTCAGCCCAGGCTCCAGCTTTTCAGAACTATGGTTACGTGGTAAGCCACCCTAGTCCTTTCCTAGTAAATTGTTGCTTGTAATATTGTAACATATTTTAAACTTCCAGAAAGTTCAAGGGGGAAAATATAGCTAAAACCCTTGTATCCACCATTCATATTTAACAAAAATAGAATATGTTACAAATGATGTGACCTGTTTATTCCTATAGAATTTTATACTATACAATTCTTCTCCAAATGAAATTGGTATGTATCTTCCCAAACATTGGCTTTTTTATATTGGGAATAATACAGTAAACAAATCATGCGTGAAAATCTGTCCTCATGAGGCTTTAATTCTAGTGAGTGGAGACAGATAATACCATAGACAAGCAGTAAAATAAATAAATTACATTTGTATTTACATAGTAAATAAGTACATGGATGGAGAAAAATAAAGTAGCAAAGTGTGATAGAGTAATATGAGGAGTGTTGTAATTTCAAATACAGTGGTCATGGAAGGACTCTCTAAAGAGAAAAATTTTTATCAAAGTCTTGAAAGAAGTGAAGGAATGAATCATGAAATTACTGAGGAGAAGAGGGAAAAATTGAGGGAATAGCAAAAACAAATGTCATCCATTGAGAGCATGCCTGGCATATTTAAAGAACACCAAAGAACAACTCTGAATAACTGGAGCAAAATAATGGAGGAGGAGGTGAATAGCAGAGAGCTGGTGAGAACCCCATCATATATAGCCTTGAAGGTTGTTGTAAGCCTTGAGATTTTTCTCTGAATAATATGAATCACTAGAATATTTTGAACAGGTGATTGACCTGATCTAATTTATTTTAACAGTTACCTCTGGCTACTTTGTTGGTAGTAAGCTCTGTAGAGGGGATGAGAATAAGAATGAGAGTGCAAAAAGAGAAGCCAAAGTCCAAATAAGAGATGATGGCTCTTGAACCAGAAATGTAGCATTGGAAATGGAAGAAATTTTGCAGATATTTTGATGTTTGAGCTTGAAAGATTTCTTGGTAAGATTGGGCATGGGGCATTGGGAAAAAGAAGAATCAAGGATGAGAAGCTGGAAGAATTGAGTTACCATTATGGAAATAGAAAAGATTGCAAGAAAAACACTCAAAGGAAAAAATGAAAGTACAGCAGTTGAACATTTTAACTCTGAGATGCCTTTTAGACACCTAAGTGGAGATATCAAGTAGTATTTCAACACAAGTCTGGCGACCAAGGGGCACATCCCACATGGTGATAGAGCTTTGGGGGTCATGAGCCTACAGACAGTATTTAAAGCCATAAGAAGGGAGGAGAGACTGGTGCATCTATAAACAGAAAGAAGAAATAATAATTAAATACTGGGATAGTTAATCAAAAGCCTGTGGATGTGAGAAAGATCCAACAAAGGATACTGAGAAGGGGCAAGGGACATACAAAGAAATCCAGAAGAGCATGTATCTTGGAAGCCAACTGAAGAGAGTATTTCATAGGGATGGAGGTGATCAACCATATCCAATGCTGTCAAGTAAGATAAAGACTGAGAATTAGTCATTGGATTTAGTAACGTGGAGGATATTGATGATCTTGACAAGAATGGTATTGAAGAAGTGATGGGAGACCAAAGCCTGATTGGATTTAGCGCTAAAGAGGATAAGAGAGAAAATAGAGACAGTGAGTGTGAATAACCCTTTTTAAAAGCTTTGCTATAAAGGGGAACAGAAAATGGGGACATTGCTGCAGGAGCAGTTAGAATCAAAAGAGTGTTGCTCTTAAAATGAGAGAAAAAAAAAACAGTATACTTTTGCGCTGATGAGAAATCCCATAAAAGGGGAAAATATGTTAATGCAGTAGAAAGGGAGAAATTTACAGAACTGGCGTTCTTCAGCAGGTGATAGAGGAAGGGATTTAGTGCCTGCATAGAAAGATAGTAATGACAAAGTCATAGGAATGAACTCAGGAATGAGTGGTTCCCATAGGATGGATAAGATTGTTGGAAGAAAGGAGTTTGAGGAAGTAAGATGCTAGTATGTTGGTAGAATCATCTATGATTATTAGCACATGATTAGAGATTGGGCAAGAGGGAGAAAGATTAAGTTCATGACCCTAATGAAGAGGAGAAAAGGCATATAGAACACAGAAAGCAACAGACATTCTCTATCATCCATAATCCTACTTTCCAGGAACATCCTAATCCCCAATTTCGAGACTGCCATTCTCCCTGAAAAAGATTTGGCTAAGGATATAGAATGAGTATTTATAAAATCCCCTTGGATAAATTTGTTCAACTCAGTGCATTCGTTGTTTCCATTTCATATGCAAAAATGTTTTCTACTTCAAAATGTCACCTTTATAAAGAGATATTGCAAATTTTGTTTATTGAGGAGCTATAGAAAATATGTAAGCTTGTAAAAATCAACGCTCAAATATATGGTAAAATAACTGCTGAAGAAAAACCAATACATAATCACTCTAACTTTAAATTTTTAAAAAGAAAGAAGAAATAAGAAGAACCTTTGGTGTTCCTATGCTTTGCAGAGGCACTCAATTTCTATTAGCATCCCCACTCAAAGTCCTTGGTTGTACTGTAAATTGCTCCCTCCTTATCTATAAGGGACTCTTCAAGGTTTTCTTTCCTAACCATTTAATCGATTGGAAATTTCACTAAAAGACTCTTCCAATTCAATTGTGCTTTAGAGATGTTTAAACTCACTAGGATACATCAAGAATACAAGCAAAACAAAAAAAAATCCAGTTAAAAAGAGTTCAAGTAAAAGGAACTAAAGATGTTGGACAATGAAAAATCCCCCCCCACACAAACACACACAGAGTTAAAAGCACACACAGAAATGTGTCATTGACCTATGACTCAAATGACTTTGATGAAATCCTGTCCCTATAGTCTTAATTAGAACTTCCTGTGTTTTCTGCTGTGCTCAGTATTCAAGCAGATATATATTCCAGCTTTGCAATGAATTGTCTCTGGTGTTTTGCTTCTCCTGGCTCTTATTATGATTGACCATTTTCCTGTCCAAAAACCTAATGAAGGGATTTGCTAAGAGTTTAAGAAGTATAATAAAAACCCTAGCTATTGGGAAAATGAGAGCATTGAGAGGCAGAAATCTCATCTTTGTTTCATCTATGATGGATGAATTATTTTATATAAATGTTTACCCTTTATTATATTTGAAATTAACAACTTAACTCCAAAGACGTTGCTCTTTACTTGGACTTTTTTGACTTTTATTTGCTTAATTTGGCAACATAATAATTTATAAAGGTAACTTCATTGATAATTAACAATAATGGCATATTAGCAGCTAATGTTGGCAAAATTTAAATGCATTAATGCCCTGTGGTTGTTGATAATTCTTGCATTAATGAGACCAGTATTATATAAGCTGAAGTAACAAGATTTTAGTTTAATAACCCTATTCTTAATTCTGTAGTTCACCAATGCAAGCCAAATTCCTTAAAAACATATTTTTCCATAAAAGTAAATCATGTCCTCCAATGTGCTCAATAAAAAGATGCATTATGATATACTTACTAATGCTCTCTAAAAAGATGTCAGTTGACTCTAAAAATACTTAAAGTGTTTTCACCATGATCATTTTCCTTCACTTAACATTTACACTTCTCCTTAATTGAAAGTGGCAATAAATGTTAGTTATTTAAGAATGAAAATTAATTCATACTTTAATAACATTTCTCTTACATTTTCAAAATATGACAAAACAAAAAAGTCTTTAAAACAAATTTTCTATTATAATTTTATTTTATTCTCCAATTGCTTTAGTAATATTCTCAAATAGTAGCAATTGATTGACTCAATTCTGCTACATGGCATAAAACAGCATTCAATTAATTGTTTATAAAACGGTCCAAAAGAACTTTGAAAAAATGTGAGTTCCCTCACATATTTTTAAGCTTACTACTGATATTTCTATCATAATATTAAATAGTTGGAAATGACAGAATTTTTAATTTCATGTTGTCTGTATGCTTAAGTATATTTTCATCAAAACAGAATGAAGATTTAGCTTATTCAATCATAAAAAAATCCATTTATGAAAAAACTGGACCATAGAAATTGTATTGGCAAAGCCAATAAAGTCAGATCAAACTTTAATCCAATCTTTCTTTCTTTCTTTTGGTTCCAATAAGTCTTTATTTATTCACTGTATTATCCCAGGGTAAAGAGGTGAAGGGGAAAGGGTCAACATGTTTTGCAAAATGATAGCAGAAGGGAAAGTACCCAGTACAAAAATCAACCATCAAAAAACATACTCCAGTGATAGGGTCACCAAAGCCCAAGGGGTCCACAGTTCAAGAAAAAGGGGAAGGGATTAAGGAAAGAACAGACAGGTACATGCTTTCCTACCCTCCCTTCCCTCCAACAAATTCAAGATTCCACACAATGCTTTGGTTTCTAGCAGTAAACATGGAGTTACATTCTTCCATCCCCTATTAAACAATCTTGTGGCCACTTTGTCATAAGTTTTTTGCACCTGCATAAAAGTTCCTGAGCGACTTGGATATCTTCCCTTTCTTGATCTCTCACCTCCACTTTCTACATGGAAACACCCCCACTCCATTGTTTCTCTCTATCCTAGGACTGATGATTGAGTAGACTTGGTCAATCCTAGTACAGCAGGGTTAATCTTTTGGCATAAATCACATTGAGTAATGGTCTTAACTCAAAAGGGTGGGAATGAGAGATGGAGTGTTCTTAGATTCTTCAGGTTTTTTGCAAAAGTCATTGAAGAGCTGTGGAGATACCCTCAAAACTAAATGTATATGGGGGGTTGGGGAGGAGGAGATGGAGAGGAGCAATGGGTACGTTCTTAGGACCAAAGATTTAGTCAGAAATAGGAAATAGGGGACACAAAAAGAGCCACTTTTGCTTCATGCAGAATCATCCATCAAAGATGCTTTGGCTATTTTTCTTCCAATAACAACAAAAAAAGAAGTTTGTAAACAATAGAAACCCCAAAAGAACATGGAGAAAGACCAGCACATTATATTTATACAAATTAGGCCATCTAGTAATTACCAAATCAGCAACTCATGAAGTTCTACAAAGCCCAGACAAATGCAACAACTAGAGAGGGGCAGCATTTGGGGGAGACAAGAACCCAGTATCAGACACACATCACCCAATGCATTCTACTGCATTTGCCCCGTTTTCAACACAGTGAGGTAGGTTTGCAGTGATCCCACAGCATGTAAATGAAACCTCTTTTCTCCTTTAGCTACTATGGCACTACAATCACTACTGCAGCAGGGTAGGATATTGACTCTGGATGCCATCTTCAATTCTGATCCCTCTGGAAGCCAAGCAGGAAAAGTCCAGAATTTTGAAAGGTTAAGTTTTCAGTATTTGCTTCACATATCCATCCTCAGCCACACCCACACACCCACACCCATTGTGCATGGCAGGGTTAGCATAACCCAGTGAAGGATGGATCTGACGTACCAAGCAAGTCCTAGGACTAAGAGGCTGGGAACAGGAATCCCTTATTACATATATAGTTAACACTCACCTTTTACCTTGGCTTCTTCTCTTAACCTTTAAATGGTCCAGGCTCTCCTTACGTCTGTGCAACATCTTCCCATTTAAACTAATTTCCAGTCTTCCAGTAGGAGATCAAGTCATTGGGTAACCCAATTTAAACCTAGTCTCCCATGAAAGGGAAAGATTTCAAGAGGACACTACAGGAGAAAACAAACAAACAAACAGCTCTAATTGGCAAAAATGAGGTAGTTCAAATAGCTGTTCTTTGTAATGATAAAGCACAACAATAAAAAGCTATTCGGCTGTGCAGACGTGGAGCTGCTGTCAGACTTATCCCTGAGATTGCTCATGTGCCTGAGAAGACAGTGCAAGAATGAGGGCTTAGATGAAAGTATACAAAAGTACAAAAACAGAATATTTATATTAAGAAAAGAAATAGTTGAAGTGCACAAGATATGCCATTTGCACACAGCTAGTACAGTTGACATGCTGGAGAAAGTGGGACCCAAGGTACAGTTCTCCAAGGGAACAAATGAATAAAACTGTATTGGACTAGAATGGGGTAGTAGTGAGCTAAGGAGCAGTAGGTTTGCAGCTGTCCCAACAACCACCCTTTTGTCTATCATCACAATCCACTGCTTGGGACAATCCCCAGCACCATGTTTCAAGTGTGGGTTATGGGGAGACATGGAAAAACCCTGCCTTACCCCTGAGAGTCTCCCTCCCACAGAATGGACTGGTTCATGAGTTGGGTCCATCAATCTGCTCTCATACTCACTCTTTTCACTCTGGCATGAGAAATTTTACAAATCCTCTTTCAAAGGAAAACCACTTTCCCTGTACAGGCCACTGTCACAAAACTGGAAATTCTACGGTTATTTCAAGCACACTCTAGGGGTGTTTCTCCTGAAAGCCCCTGCTTTATTTGGCTAGAGCATGGTTGGACTTCCTTTGTCTCACCCTTTTCCGCCACCGAGATGGAACTCCATGCCATGGACCCCAGCCTAAAATACATGGCAGTGCCAGCTGCCCCCTACCCACCCTATCCCACTTGCTCCAGTCTGCAGATTGACGTCTTCTCCTTGGAACTTCCTGATCGCCAAAGGATTGCCCCGATGCACTGTGGGCTCAATTCTGGGCCTCTGGGAGCAGGACAGGGCTGTGGATCTCTTCTCCTTCCTCCAAAAAGTAGGAGAGTTTTCCCTGTGAGCTGGAGGCCTGCTGAGCTTTCATGGACATGAGGCCACCACATGGCTAATGCTCTGGCAGCAGCGGCACTTGTTGGGCTGGGGTCGCAGCTTGCATTCCTTGGCCTGGTGGTCTAGCCCTCCCCAGTTGTAGCACCTGTCTCCTTTTGATCTGCACCTCTGCATGTTCTTCCCTTTGGCCTCTCACTCCCAACACAGAACTCCCCACCAGGTCCAGTGTCACGGAGAGATTCCAGGCCCTTGGCAGACTTCTTAAACGTGAACTCCATTACCTCACCCTCCTTCAGACCCTGGAAGTCCTCCATGTGCCGTTTACTCTGATGCACAAAGACGTCCACTCAGGGGTGGGGGGCGACCGTGGCACGAGTGGTCACGTACAGGAAACCGAAGCCCATCCGCACGCTGAACCACTTACAAATGCCTCCGGGCCAGCAGCTGCGGCTCCTCTGTCCCGCGCCTCGGTCTCAGCGCAGCCGCCTGCAGCAGCTGGTTGGTCACGAGCCAGTGGTGGTCGCTGCAGCCCGCGCCCGGGGCCCCTGGCGGGGCGCCTGCTGGCTCCAGAGAAGTCCTGAGACCTAATCCAATCTTTAATCCAATGTTCATATACTTCCTTGACAACTGGCTCACTTCTGAATTCTAATTTGTATATAATTAGAATCAATGCAGGTATGTAGATAAGTATGTTTGTATTGACAAGAATATTTCACCCATATAAAGTAAGGTGCCTGGGAACAATGCATCTCAGTAATTTTCCTTTTTTTTTTTTTTTTTTTGTAAAGTGGGAAAAGGCTATTGTGAAAGTGGGTGTAGGAAAAGCTGGTAACAACCGTGCCTCCTTATTCTTAGTCAGATCAGTTTTAAGAAAATGATCATATAAAGGTTAAATGCCTGGTACATAATTCCCTTAAAACTATATGCCTACAACTGTTTTGAGAAAATCTTTCTTTACTACTGGGGATAAATGAATGCAAACTGGAGACCATGCTATTAGAAGATTAAATGCTAGACTGAAAATCTAAAAGCTAACTTTTTAGTCTTTGCTCCCTAGAGCTGTTGACTGTGTAAATTACTTAACCCACTGGGTCTTAACTATATTTTTCAAAATAAGGCAATGTTTTCCAGAGACTTTTCAAATGAACATTCCCAATGAAGTATTTCTTTTAAAATATCACATGGTCAAAAAAAGTTGGGGAAATGTTGCAAACTGTGCTGTCTCTGCAACATACATCTGTAGAGAAAATTCACTGAGGATACTTGCCAGTGAAAAACCCATTTATCTTTATTTCATCCATTCATTTCTAGACTATTTGACCATGTAAACATTTCTTTTTGCATAATAGATTTTAAACTGTTAAGAGCTACTGTTCCAAAGAACACAGTTCAAGAATCTCTGAACCAGGGATATCTGAGATTCTTTCTAGCTGTGCAGTTCCATTATTAAAATGTAAAATATGTAGCTAGACTTGAGTCATAGCTGTTGTGAGCAATCTGATTAACCTATTTATTCATTCCATAGGTTTTAAACTCATTTCACAGTAGCTGAAGCTGCCCTAGAAAGAGCTAAAAGAATGTATGTAATAGTGTTTTGTTTTCAAGTTCTGATATTTCATTTCTTTCTAAGTAGTGCTTCTGCAGACACGGTATATGTCCATTTATATTCCTTCACTATTGGGTGTGAGCGAGGGTTATCCTCACTAATTAATTTCAAATTCAAATCATGCAGAAATCCAGTCTGGGTTAATGCTTCGATATTAAAATGTCAGGATGATTGTCTATCTCTTTAACTAACTCCAGATGTCTTAAGAATGGAGATATAGCTCTTGTTTCTCTAGTCTCCATACCTGCCTGGCACATAGTAGGCATAGTAAATACTTCCTAAATGAAAATAAACATTTCTGCCTAATCATATTTTTAAAAACACCCAAATAACCATTTTTTAAAACAATGGAAGGGATAAAAATAACGGTTAGCACATTGCTAGGTTGTCTCCTTAAGCTCCAGCTTTTTCACGTGATCCTTGAAAATCCAAAACTCCAAATGTATTACATCCCTGAATTGCTTTTGTCTGTTTTGGCAGTAATACCCTCAGAGTTCTTTTGGAGATTAGTTTAGTATGACCTTGTATTCCTGAAACCATGCAGACCCATTTCAATCAACCTGTTCTTTTCCAGATGTTTTTTCTACCACATCTTTTAACATGGTTTAAAAATTTAATTCCTCTGCTGTTTAATGCATCAGCCTTCTTTGGACTAGCTTTGTCACATACATGAATTATGTTATGTGTATTAGTTACACAGCCATGTTTCTGTGTGAGTTTGCTGGAATATTGCATGGAAATCTGGAAGCACAGATGGTGGAAATGTATTTGTAGTGTTGAAGCAGCTAACTTTGCTTACCTCATCTAGTCCTTTATAGAGTGTTTTAAAACAATTTTCAATGCAAGTAGAAGTGCTTTCTACTATAGCTTTTAATTTTCATCAGTAATTTGTTTTCCTAAAGAAGACTCCTTTTAAAAAACATTCACATTCTTGTATTACAATGATTTTATATTCCCTTTAATGTTTTCTCCTATAATCATAGGTTTATTATTCAATATTGATTATTCAATAATGAATATTACCTGCTCACTAACTTTATAAGACCTGACTAAAAGTAATTTCAACTTAGATATTGTTGTTTCCTTCCTGTGTTTTAATTTTTACCAGCTCTAGAGTAAATTTTCTTTGTAGGTGGAAACTTATCTCCTGACTTTTAGTATAGTTGGCCAATCATAACTGAATTTAATGAAGGGAGAAAGTACAGAAGATAATTATAATTATATAATTATATTCCTCATTCTAGGGAGTGTAGGTCATTTTCCTGTGTTGCAGAAAAGTTTTTTTAAAAAGAGAAATTCTGTTATTGGAAATAAAAGAGATCTTTCCCATGGCTCAGCCAGAAATGTTAATCAATAATAATAATACCAATACAAAGACAATTGCTTGTGTTAGTTTACCAGCTATCTAGCTGCTCATTAGTATGTTTTCATAGAGATATATTTCTATGCTATCAAGGGGTGTGTACTCTTAAGAGTTAGTGACAACTAATGCTTTGGTATAGCCAAATCCATTTGGGAGCTGATCGGATAGGAACAACTCCCTAAATCTCCATTATAACCTTTATATTAAACCTTATTTTCCAGAAGTAATAATATTTATACAAAATTTTACAATTACCATTCTTAAGACAAATATTTGACAGCATTTGTTAAGTACCAACTATAAGTCAAGTGAAAACAATAAGACTAATTAACTCAGGTTTACTGAGAATTTCCTTCTTGAAGAAGATATAAACAAGGCACATTTACTTTGAAAAACATGTTTTGATGTTCATGCAAGGCAATTGAGTCTATCTTTAACGGAATTTGAGTAAAGGGATGGGAGCTAAATTCACTAATTAAAAAATCCCCTACATTTTCAGTTGAATACATGCTTAGCACATCTCAGTAAATGTCTCAGAAGTCCCTTTTTTACTTAACTAAATGTTTGTTTTATAGTCCTAATAGCTTTATTTATTAATTTTAATATTGTCTTAATGTTATCCATTGTCTTCATACCTATTTCTATATCATAGACTGTCAGCATATCTCTCCAAATCCCACTTTTTATTTTCCCCCTGGAGACTAATCAATTTATTCAATTTAATAAAAGGTGCTTGGTATACATCAATGAACAAGATATACATGGAAAGACAAATATTAATCATATTTATGAGTGGTCATCGCAGGAGTACAGAATACTATAGAAAAATATGACAGGATTAGCTAACGTAACAGGGAGAGCTAGAGTAAGTGGTGGGGAGAGGATAGTTAAACTTAACAGTAAGTATTAACAATAAGAACAAGCAGGTTGAACTCTTACTACATGTTAGGTATATTTATTCTTTTATTATATATATAAATATTCATTTATTCCTCACAACAACATATCTCAGTGTCCCCAATAACTCAATCTAAAAGAGTAGTCAGATATATACACATATAAATATAAGACAATATTTTAAGTGCTATTTAGAGGAATGCCTGTCAAATTATGGTGTGCTTGAGAAAAGTTCACAGAGGTATTTATACTTGAACAGAATCTTGTCAATGAAGAAATCTTATCAAGGCTATAGGGACGCACATCGAGGAGGAGGCGGGGCAATATGGCAGCATAGGGAAGAGTGGAATTTAGTTTGTCCTGTACAGCAGGTAGTAAATAGCAAGGAACTGTCTGGAGCAACTGTTTGGAGGATCATCATACACCAGTCTGGAACCAGGGGGAAGGCCAAAATCACACCACAGAACTGTGAGTAATCCCCACCCACACCCCCACATCCAGAGGCTGGTGCCCCTCCCTCACTGGCATGGCAGGCTCAATTGAAAACACTTCCTAGTGGGAAAAAGAAGCTGTCTCTGCTGGGAGCAAGGGAAGGCAGCCCAGACAAACTCTGATTGTGGTTTTAATTAATAAATTTGGACTGTTGTATACAACCTCCAGGCACAGATAAACCAAGAGCAAGTATGGAAAGAAATTGAGGTATCTCCCAGCAGACAGGAGACTGGGCTGATGGTAAAAAAAAAAAAAAAAAAGGAAGATTTTCAAATTGGCCTAGCTCAGAATACAGGAAATGATATGTGCCTCAAGGCACATAGAGCCAGGTACCAACTTCAGCTCTTGATAGGCTCTTGGGGCTGGCGACTGGCTCAGAGAAGGGATTTTTTTTTAACTATTCTGAGTAGCTCATAAGAGACACACTCAGACATTTTCATTCGTCAGCCCTGATCCATGGGAGGACAGAGTTAAGATAAGTCTGAGAGTTAAATTAACAAATCAAGTGAAGAAGATAATTCCCTAAAGGGCTTAACTTTCATGGGAAAGGGGGAGTGGGGCTGTTCTAGTTTGCTAGCTGCTAGAATGCAATATACCAGAAATAGAATGGCTTTGAAAAGGGGGAATTTAATAAGCTGCAAGTTAACAGTTTTTAGGCCATGGAAATGTCCCAGTTAAAGCAAGTCTGTAGAAACGTCCAATCTAAGGCATTCAGGAAAAGATAGCTTGATTCAAGAAGGCCAATGAAGTTCAGAGGTTCTCACTCATCTGGAAAAGCACATGGCGAGCATGGTCAAGGTTTCTCTCTCAGCTGGAAGGGCACATGGCAAACATGGTGTCATCTGCTAGCTTTCTTTCCAACTCCTCAGGAGGTGTTTTCCTTCTTCATCTCCAAAAGTCGCTGGTTGGTGGACTCTCTGCTTTATAGTTCTGTGGCATTCTCTGTTGTGGCTTTCTCATGGTTCTGTTGTTCTCTTCTCTCTCTGAATCTCCTACTTTCTCAAAAATGTTTCCTCTTTTCTAGGATTCCAGTAAAGTAATCAAGACCCACCTGAAATGGGTGGAGACAATCTCTACCTAATCCAATGTAACACACACTCTTGAGCAAGCCACATCTCCAAGGAGATAATCTAATCAAGTTCCCAACATACAGTGATAAATAGGGTTTAAGAAAATGGTTGCCTTTATAAAATGGTGTTGGGATTTGTATTAGTTAGGGTTCTCTAGAGAAACAGAATCAACAGGGAACACTTGCAAATATAAAATTTATGAAACTATCTCACGTGACCACAAGAACGCAGAATACAAAATCCACAGGGCAGGCTGCGAAGCCGACGACTCCGATGGAGGGTCTGGATGAACTCCACAGGAGAGGCTCACCAGCCGAAGCAGGAATGGGGCCTGTCTCCTCTGAGTTCTCCTTAAAAGGCTTCCCATGATTAGATTTAGCATCACTAATTGCAGAAGACCCTCCCCTTTGGCTTATTACAAATGGAATCAGCTGTGGATGCAGCTGACGTGATCATGACCTAATCCTATGAAATGTCCTCATTGCAACAGACAGACCAGCGCTTGCCCAATCAGATAAACAGGTACCACAACTTGGCCAAGTTGACACGTGTCCCTAACCATGACAGGATTAAAACATGGCTTTTCTATGATGCATATATCCTTTCAAACCAACACAGCAGCCCACCTCAAATGGGGTCCTCAATCAGGGAATTCAGATGTCAGGGGCTAAGGCCTAAGCCTGCCTTCTATCTTAGCCTCTGTCTCAACCATGACCCTGGCAGCTGCAGGATAATCTAAGAATTAAAGGCACCCCACCACTTTATACTTGAGGAGAGCTACTGGCTGATAGGTACCACCTGTTGGCCAAGATAAGAAAAGCATGGAGTCTAGAAGCTTCACAGGAATTTCTACTAACCTGCTGGGCCTCATCCCCAGGGAAACTTGATACTGTTTACACTGTCCCCCTGAAATCTGGACCCATTTTGTCTGGGAAAACCTGACTAGGATCTTTGATATCTGGGGAGACATCCTAAGAACAAATGAAGTCCCAGTTAGGAAAGAAAGAACCAGAAAAACAAGAGCTAAAAAATTCTGAACAGTTAACTAGAAGTTTTGTTAGAGGTCAAGAATAAGTGGAACTGAACACCAAAACATCAGGTAGAGAACAAAGCCAACCAACAAGAAAACCCTAGGTAAAAGAGTGAAAATGACCTGCAGAATAAACTAATCAAGGAAATCAGATGTCAAGACACCAAAAAAAAAAAGACTCATACTAGGAAAAATGAAACTTTGGCTCAGCCAAAGTAATTAACACTTCAAATGAGATAGAGGAGTGTAAACAACTATTAAGGATGTTCAAATATGCAAAAGCACATCAAAAATCAAGTCAATGAGTTGAGGGAGGATATGGCAAAAGAGATGAAGAATATAAAGATGACATTGAATGACCTTAAAGAAAAACTTGAAAGCTTGAAAAAACAAATGGTAGAACTTACTGGAATGAAAAGTACAATAGAAGAGATGAAAAACTCAATGGAGACTTATGACAGCAGATTCAAAGAAGCAGAAGAAACAATCAGTGAACTAGGGGACAGGACATATGAAATCTCACACATAAAAAACAGGTAGAGAAAAGAATGGGAAAATGTGAGGAGGGTCTTGGGAAACTATACAACAACATGAAGTGCATGAATATATGTTATGGGTGTCCCAGAAAGAAAAGAGAAGGGGAAAGAAGTAAGAAGAATAATGGAGGAAATAATCACTGAAAATATAATCACTGAAAATTTCCCATCTCTTATCCAAGAGGTGAAATTACAGTTCCGAGAAGTGCAGAATACCTTACATAGAAGGGATATACATAGATCTACTCCAAGACACTTACTAATCTGATAGTCAAATATCAAAGACAAAGAGAGAATAATGAAAGCAGCAAGAGAAAAGCAATCTATTACAAAGCAGGGAAGTTCAATAAAACTATGTGCAGTTTTCTCAACAGAAACTATGTAGGAAAGAAGGTGGTAGTATGATATATTTAAGATACCAAAAGAGAAAAATTGCCAAGCAAAAATTCTATACCCATTAAAGCTGTCCTTCAAAAATGAGGGAGAGTTTAAAATGTTCTCAGACACTGGGAGAGTTTATAATTAAGAGTCCAGTTCTACAAGAAATATCAAAGTGAACACTACAGGCAGCTAGGAAAAGAGAGGAGACAGAGGTTTGGAAAATAGTGTGGAAATGAAGACAATCATTTACCTGCAAGAGTAAAAAGATAAAAAGAAAAGAAAAAATAAAATGTGACATATAAAATCCAAAGACAAAATGGTAGAAGAAAGTACTGCCTTTACAGTAATAGCATTAAATGTTAATGGATTAAGCTCTCCAATCAAAAGACATAGACTGGCAGGATGGATTTAAAAACAGGACCCATCTATGTGCTGTCTACAAGAGACTCACTTTAGAACCAAGGACAAAAACAGGTTGCAAGTGAAGAGCTGGACAAAGATATTTCATGCAAATAACCACCAAAAAAGAGCAAGGGTAGCTAAACTAATATTCAGCAAATTAGATTTCAAATGTAAAACAATTAAAAGAGACAAAGAATGATGCCATTAAAAAGGAACAATTCATAAAAGAGATGTAATCATAAATATTTATGCGCTGAGCCAGTGTCCCAAAATACATGAGGCACAAACTGACAACACTGAAGGGAGAAGTAAACACCTCTACCATAATAGTTGGAAACTTCAATACACTGCTCTCATCTATGGATGGAACATCTAGACAGAGGATCAAGAAAGAAACAGAGTTTTTGAATAATACAATAAATGAAGTAGGCTTAACGGACATTTAAAGAACACTACACCCCACAAGAGCAGGATACATATTTTTCTCAAGTACTCATGGATTGTTCTCCAGGACTGAACATATGTTGAGTCACAAAGCAAGTCTCAATTGATTTTAAAAGATTGAAATGATACAGAACACTTTCTCAGATCATCATGGAATGAAGTTGGAAATCAATAACAGGCAGATGACTGGAAAATTCACAAATATATGGAGGCTAAACAGTGCGTTCTTAAACAACCAGTGAGTTAAGGAAGAAACTATAAGAGAAATCAGTAAATATCTTGGGGCAAATAAAAATGAAAATACAACATAACAAAACTTATGGGATATAGCAAAGGTGGTGCTGAGAGGGAAATTTATTGCTGTAAATGCTTATATTTAAAAAAGAAGGAAGAGCAAAAATCAAGGAATTAACTGTTTACCTGGAGGAACTAAAGAAAGAACAGAAAACTAAGCACAAAGCAAACAATAGGAAAGAAATAATGAAGATTAGAGCAGAAATAAATAAAATTAAGAGCATGAAAGAATAAAGAGAATGAACAAAACCAGAAATTGGTTCTTTGAGAAAATAAAATCAATTAGCCCCTTAACTAAGCTGACAAAAAATATATATGTGATGCAAATAAATAAAATCCAAAATGGGAGAGGTGAACTAAGTATTGACCCTGCAAAAATAAAGGAGATAACGAGAGGATACTATAAGCAACCATGTGCTAATAAACTGGACAACATAGATGAAATGGACACTGTCCTAGAAAAGCATGAACAACCAGCATTGACTTGAGACTAATATACAGCCTCAACAGACCAATCACAAGTAAAGAAACTGAATCAGTCATCAAAACTCACCCAAAAAAGAAAAGTCCAGGACCAGATGGCATAACATGTGAGTTCTACCAGCACTCAAGAAAGAATTGGTACCAACATTTCTCAATCTCTTCAAAAAAACTGAAGAAGAGGGAAAGCTACCTAACTCATTCTATGAAGCCAATATCACCCTAAAACTTAAGTCAGACAGAGATACTGACAAAAAAAAAAGAAAATTACAGAAAAAAATCTCTTTAATGAATATAGATGCAAAACTCCTCAACAAAATACTCACAAATCAAATCCAGCAGCACATTAAAAGAATGACCGAGTGGAATTTATTCCAGGTATGCAAGGCTGGTTGAACACAAGAAAATCAATTAATGTAATACACCACATCAATAATTCAAAGTGGAAAAACCACATGATTATCTCGATTGATGTAGAAATGGCATTTGACAAAATTCAGTATCCTTTCTTGATGAAAACATGAGCTAATAGGATAAAGGATAGGGATAGAAGGGAACTTCCTCAACATGATAAAGGGAATGTATGAAAAAACCCGCAGCTAACATCATACTCAATGAAGAAAGACTGAAAGCTTTCCCTCTGAGATTAGGAACAAGACAAGAATGCCCCATCACCATTGTTATTCAACATTGTGCTGGAAATTCTTGCTAGAGCCATCAGGCAAGGAAAAAATAGTCATCCAAATTGGAAAAGAGGAAGTAAAACTCTCACTGTTTGCAGATGACATGATACTATATGTTGAAAAAAGTCCCCAAAATCTACAGCACAGCTACTAAAGTTAACAAGTGAATACAGCAAAGTGGAATGGTACGAGATCAACATGCAAGTATCAGTAGTGTTTTTATACAGCAGTAATGAGCAATCTGAGGAGGAGATCAAGAAAAAAATTCCATTTACAACAGCAACCAAGAATCAAATATTTAGAAATAAATTTAACCAAGGCCACAGAAGACCTATACCCAGAAAACTACAAGAAATTGCTAAAAGAAATCAAAGAAGACCCAAAAATGGAAGGACATACCTTGTTCATGGATTGGAAGATAAAAAGAGTTAAGATGTCCATTCTACCCAAATTGATTTATCAGTTCAATGCAATACCAATTAAAATCCCAACAACTTACTTAGTAGAAATAGAGAAACCAGTGAACAATTTTATTCAGAAGGGCAGGGTGCCTTGAATAAGTGAAAATATCTTGAGAAAGAGAAATGAAGTAAGAGATCTCACACTACCTGATTTTAAGGTATATTACAAAGCTACAGTGGTCAAAACTGCATGGTACTGGATGAAGATAGATACACTGACCAATGGAATCAAAATTGAGTATTCAGAAATAGAACCTCTCATCTAGGGAAGATTGATCTTTAATAAGGTAGTCAAGCCAACTCAACTGGGACAGAGCAGTCTCTTCAATAAATGCTGTTTGGAGAACTGGATATCCATATCCAAAAGAATGAGAAAGGACCCATATCTCACACTTTCTACAAAAATTAACTCAAAATAGATCAAAGACCCAACCATTAAAGCTAAGAAAATACAATTTTTAGAAAAAAATGTAGGGAAATATCTTAAAGACCTTGTGTTGGAGGTAGTTTCCTAGACCTTACACCCAAAGCGTGAGCAGTGAAGAAAAATATATATAAATAGGATTTCCTCAAAATCAAAGACTTTTGTGCACAAAGGACTTTACCAGGAAAGTAAAAATACAGCCACACAATGGGAGACAATATTTGGAAACCATATATCAGATAAGATTTTAATATCCAGAATACATAAAGAGATTCTACAACTCAATAACAAAAAGACAGACAACCCAATTTAAAAATGGGCAAAAGTCATGGACAGATGTTTTTCAGAAAAAGAAATACAAATGGCTCAAATTCCTATGAAAAGATGCTCAAGTTCACTGGCTCATAGGGAAAAGCAAATCAAAACTACAGTGAGATATTACTTCATACCAACTAGAATGGCCATTATAAAAAGAAAAAGAAAAACAAAAAACTACAAGTGCTGGAAAGGATTTGGAGGGAGATACACTTATTCACTGTTTGTGGAAACGTAGAATAGTGCAATCACTCTGGAAGACATTTGGCAGTTCCTCAGGAAGCTAAGTAGAATTGCCGTATGATTCAGCAATGCCATTACCATGCATATATTTGGAAGAACTGAAGACAAGGACACAAACAGACATTTGAGCACCAATGTTTATTGTGACATTACTCATGATTGCTAAGAAAGGGAAACAGCCCAAATGCCCATTAACGGATGAGAGTAGCATGTACATAAGAGCGGAATAGTACACAGCTGGAGTATGTACATATAATGGAATATTACGCATCTGTAAGACAGAATAAAGTCACAAGACATGTAAGAACTTGAGTAAACCTTGAGGACATCATGCTGAGTGAAATCAGCCATTAACAAAAGGACAGATACTGTATAGTCTCACAAATATGAACTAACATTGACTGAACTTTGAGGGTCAAAGTTAAGAACATGGGTTACCAGGTGACAGAAAGAAGGTAGAGATTCTTTCTGGGCATTTAATGATGAAAGTATACAGAATGTTCAATAGAAGAATTGTAAAGATTCAGAAATGAATAGCACAATGCTGCCTGATTGTAGCACAATATTGTAGGTATACTGAATGAAGCTGAGTATGAGTATGGTTGAGGGAAGAGGGCTGGGGGCATGTATGACACCAGAAGGGAAGACAGGATAAGAACTGGGAAGGTATAATTTAGCAATGATAGAGCGGGCAATGATGATGATTAGATGTACAAATACAAGAATGTGTTTGCATGAGGAAGAACAGATGAGTGTCAACATTGCAAGGTGTTGAAAACAAGATGATATACAGGGGAAAAATACAATCAATGCATACTAGGGTCTATGGTTAACAGTAACATTGTAATATGCTTCAACTGAATGTAACAGATGCAATATGCCAAAGCTAAATGTCAATAAGCAGGGGATATGGGCAAAAGGTGTGGGATTATCTGCAAAAGAAATAGAAATGTCCTCGTATAGATTGTGATGGTGAAGTCATGGCTCTGTGATTATACCTGGAACCATTGATGTTTTGCTTAGGTTGGATTGTATGATATGTGAATAAAACTTTTTAACAATGAACAGAGAGCTACAAATGCTGGAGAAAATGTGGAGAGAAAGATGTACCTATTCACTGTTGGTAGGGAAGTAGAGAGGTGCGGCCCCTCTGGAGGACAGTATGGTGGCAGAGTGGGACACAAATGGACACTTACACGCTGGTGTTTATGTCACAGTGTTCATGTTTTGCAGTGGATGCAAGTGGCCTAAAGGTACATCGATTAAGGAATGGGAGAGCAAACTCTGGTGTACACATGCAATGGACAGTTGAGCAGCTGCAAGAAGAAATGAAGTTGTGAGGCATATAACTAGGGGAATGAAACTTGAGGACACTATGTTGAATGAAATAAGCCAGAAATGAAAAAAAACAAATATTATAACTCCTCACTATAGGGACTAACTATAATGTGCAAACTCAGAATTGAATTCAAGAGCAGGGGTTATCAGGTGAAGCCATATTATAAAGGTTCCCAGATGGTAAGCTCTTATAGCAGTCACATCTATTCCAGAGTAACTGTTTTTTGTAAATTCTGAGATGCTGAGCTCTTTGTGTATAACCTGATTATTTCCTGGAGCTTTGGGTATCTGTGTGACACTTGAGACACAGAACTAGAGTTCTGCAGCTATGAAAGTCAGCATTACCCTACAGAGAAACTGTTAGAAACACTGAAAAAGAGATCAGACTTTAAATAGAGATATGCATGAAGCTGATCCAGATAGGACTAAGATATATCAGACTAAATGATTTTCTGTAGCACATTATCTAATTTAACTTGTATAGTCAGCTTTTTTGAGCACCATAGCTACATGGAACCTTGAATAGGGAGTGAGATCTTGGTGGTTTGTACAGGGTGCTGTGATGCCCTGATACATCCCAGAGTAATTTGGACAGAAGTTTAAAATGTATTTGCAAAATCCCCTTGAGGGACTGGAGAGAAAGGCAGAAATATTAAACTTCCCTACCTGGGAAGACCTGATATTCTTGCAATCATTGGGGGATGCCAATTTGATGGGCCAGGTCTTTGATCTTGGGACTTGCCCTTACGCAACTTATTCCTGCAAAGGAGAAGCTAAGCCTACTTAGAATTATACCTAAGTGTCACCCGCAGAGATTCTCTTTTGTTACTCTGATGTTGCCCTTTTCTCAAAACCAACTCCACAGATGAACTCACTGCCCTCCCCCCTACATAGGTCATGACTCTCAGGGGTGTAAATCTTCTTAACAATGTGGGACATGACTCCTGGGAATGAGCCTCAACCCAGCATCATGGGATTGAGAAAGACTTCTTGATCAACAGCGGGCAAGAGAAATGAAACAAAATATAATTTCAGGGGCTAAGAGATTTCAAATAGAGTCAAGAGGTCATTCTGGAGATTATTCTTATGTAGTATATAGATATACTTTTTCAGTGTTTGGTGTTTTGGAGTAGCTATAGGGAAATACCTGTAACTGTTGAATTGTAATCCAATAGCCTTGATTCTTGAAGATGATTGTAAGACTGTAGTGCTTTTAATGTGTGACCATGTGATTATGAAAGCCTTGTGACTTACACTCCCTTTATCCAGTGTATGGACTGATAGGTAAGAAAAAAAAGTCTGAATAAAATAAATAATAGGGAGGAGGAGGTATGGGATGTTTTGGGTGTTCTTTTTTACTTTCATTTTTACATCACTTTTATTCTTATTTTTATTTTCATTTTTTTTTTGGAGTAATGAAAATGTTCAAAGATTGATTGTGATGACAAATGCACAGCTATATGATGATACTGTGAACCACTAATTGTACAATTCGGACGATTGTATTATATGTGAATATATAACGTGTCTCAATAAAATTGACTTTTTTTAAAAAATCACAATGAAAATTTTAAAACGAATATAGGGAGGGAAGACAGTCTAAAAAAGAAAACAAAAAGTGCAAAATGGGTGAGCAATAAGAGTGATTTAAGAAATTGTAAGTATTTCAAAACAGCTAGACAAAATGGCTATGGTGGCGTATGATAGGAGAGGTTAGAAAAAGAGGAGCAGTCAAATATATGAAGGCAGGGATTGAAGCAAGAGTACAAATAAAGGCTAAATATTTGAAAGTGATATGTCAAGCAAACAAACCCTCAGATAAAATAAATGTTGATTTTCTAACCTTGACAAATACAACTTCATAATGCATGAGCAATGTCTATCTCTGCTGCCAGTGGAGGTAAAATCCATCAACCTTCACAGCATTCAAAGTAGTTGGACATACTCACCTTTCCTTTGAGGACAGAGAGCAAAAGACAGAGAAGCATTTCTCTGGGACCTGAATGGTGTTAAGAGACTGACAGCTGTGGTAATAGATTGTGCTGTGCTAAGGATGGAGGCATTCAAGTTTTCTTTAATGAATGCGTTACATGTGATTTGTGATATGAGTGGCTTCTAAATTTGAGTCCATGTTGAGAAGGACTCAAGGCCAAGTCTTCACATAATGCTCACAGGGCTTTGGGTTTTATTCATAAATCTTTGGTATGAAATTCAATATATGCTATTAAGAATCTCCAGAAGACTTGAAAAAATATGTTTGAATTGTTTATCGTAAGTCCTGAATTGAAAAAATTAGTATTTCCCCACAAATTAAACTGTTTTGACTCAAGCTGATACCACCATTATATCGTCAACTTTCTGTCAGATGATGTGACATTTTCATCACTTCATTGAAGCCATCATGCCCCATAAGAATAGTTTGATTTGTCAAAAGAAATTTAAGGAATTATACATCATAGATAGTTAACATATGATGATAATTAAGATAAGAGTATGTTTTTCATATACAACCTAATTCACAAAGAACTAACTTCTCCAAAAACTTCTTCACTCTCGGATACATAGAGTGTCTATTTCAGGAAATGTAAGATTGTTTTAACAATAGACAGCATTTAGAAACTCTTGCCAAATTATGACAGAAACCATGATTGATGAATAAAATATGGAAAATGGAAAGAAGCCTAAATCTGGGATATAATATTCCAGGGTGATTAAGGCCAATTACTAAGATGTCAACCCTGACAGAGGCATGGCCTATCTTATAATGCTGGCTTTCATTATCAAATAGAAGTACCAACTGAGTGGATCCCATAATAAAAGACCCAAGAGAACAGAAGGCTTTGGTATTTCCTTAGTTCGTGTGAAACTTCAGTGCTGAAACCGAAGGACATGTTGGTGATTCATGAATGAACCAGCCATGTTCTATAAATGAGACATCTGGAAGGTGAAGTTGCACCTTAAACATAATCTTGTGAAACTTTGAAGCTAAATATGGCTTTTTTAAAAGTTCCTGTGTTGATTCCCATACAAAGGATGTAATTCAATCCTGTTATGGCTTTATAAAGTGCTCCAACATAGTTCATCACATTAAAATAGTTTTTTCAGGATCGGGATTCATAAACATTTTACATTGCAACTAATGAAAAGAAAATAAGTTCTCAAATTTTTGGTCTATTTTTAATGCTTGAGTATTAAATTGCAGTATAATTTCAGACCATGAAATTTCAAGAGTTTTTAGCATTTATGGTGGTCTGGGATTATTGCTGAAACAAAGATTAATGACAGATATGAGAAAACGATTACATTTGACAGGCTGACCATCGGTCCTATAAATAGCATATCCTTTTACAGGATTTAAAAACTTTTTGACTTTATAATAGATAAGAATTCCAAGATGCCATAAAAACTTGTTTTCTTAATCTGCTGCCCCATTCTCTTCATCTTATCTTGGAAGCCAACACACATATCTAGTGACTATGTGTCAACTATTGTGCTTGGCTGTATCCCAAACTGCCTTAAAAAATTAATAAATTTAATGGTGTAAAACGGCTAAAATTTTTCAAGTGTCTATTAAGGTTTGTAGCATTGTATTCCTAACGAATGGAAAAATTGAATTCCAAATTGCACATATATTAATGCAAATTCCTATCCACAAGAGTATAATCATTCTAAAGGTTTTTTTATTTCTTGTATTCTTTTTTTTTCTTTTTTTCCTTTTTTACTTCATAGACAAATAAAAGATGTCAGGCAAATAAGAAGTCTTTTTATCCCCCAAATATGATATCACTTAGCATGAATGGTTCAGCCAGATGTAGCATTTTAATCTCCAGATTCCAAATTCAGTGCCTTGTCACCCTTGGCGTCATCACCTGGCTAAATGCTCTCTCTCTGTGGTATCAAGTTAGAACTGACAAAGTATGTTTGAAAGACAGAATACAATAGCACCACAGAATCAATTTGCAGCAGACTGAGATTTTGAGAGCAGAGAATGGGGAGACTAAAGCCTGCCCCTGCGATGCATGGTAGTCTTGTTCCAGACAACTGGAAAACACTCTTGCCCCCAGTTTTATTTGGGGGGGGAGGGGTTCGTGGTCCGGGAATCAAACCCAGGTCTCCTGCATGGAAGGCAAGCATTGTACCGCTGAACCACCCGTGCCCCCAATATTGCCCCCACTTTTAAAGGTAAGACTACAGGCGAGGGTGACTTAGGGGCAAACCTTTCCTGACCTTTCCTTCCCTGACATTCATGAAGTTGAAGTTTTCCCAGCACTTTTCTTTCTTTTATTCCCCTTTTATCATTCTGCCCTAATTTAAACAGGGTATCAAGAACTTTTATTCATACTATAAATAGACATTTAAAATGCAAAATCGGTTCCTCAGTGAACTCAATCATTTTGTTTCTAAGTGTTGCTTTTTCATTTAGTTGCATATGCATTCATTCATATTTAGCAAAAAAAAAAAAATTGTCACTGCACTTTCTAACATGGGGGCTAAAACAGGGAACAAAAACAGAAACAAAATCCCAGCTCCTGTGGACAAGGTTGCAATACCGCACATTTCCAGGGGTGCCATTAACCTTGAAATCTATGTGGACAGTGCCCCCTGATGTTGGCACTGTACTGACTGTGGCTTTTACATGGTAACTGCTCGAGGATATATAAAATTTCTCATGTGAGCCAATTAGTGAACAAAGGGAACGTTGAAGCATATTGTCCAAGTGAATTTCCCAAAAGAAATAAAGCTGACTCCAAATAGTGACAAAATATTTTTAACTATTTTAATGGACAGCTTTTTAAAAATGGTTTATACACGTCCGTGCCTTGTTAAACCGAATATACTGATCAGAGTTAACTTATTCTTAATGACTCCATTTCATCATCTTGAACATAGGCTATTAGACTCTGCTGAAATTATGTGATTATTCTTAGGGGCATGAATCATGCACAATAGTATGCAATCCCTGAGCAACCCCAGCTGCTACACTTTTCGGTTCTTTTGTCTGCTTTTTGTAATCTCTCTCCTCATGCTGTCGGCTCTCAGATCCTCCCATCTCTTCAACTATTACCAAGGTTCATTTTATCCTGCTGAAGTGCTGTGTTGAATCTACTATATTTGAACGAGCCACATGGCCAAACTTGCTCAAAACAATTATTCCACAATTTTAAAAATTGGAAGAATAGACCAAAAGTGAATTCATAAGGGAGATTGCAGATAAAACAAGTTCAGTTTTGCTACTCTGAGATCTTCATCTGGCCTCTGGATTGCAAATAAGTGGCCAACATACCGAGTTATTTCTTATTTTAAGTGTGTGTGTGTGTATATGTGTGTTCAGAAAGAAATACAGACAGAAAGAAAATGATTGATTTGTGTGCATATACCAATATATACATATATAATATGCAGTTTGCAAATATTGAAATATAATGAATAATAAAATAATTATTTTTATCATTGTGAGATTTTCCACATATCTGATTTGGTGAATGCATTGACTGTTTGGGCTAAATGAACTATTTCTGAATTGAAAGAAAATTACAATGCAAAATATCACAATTCTTCAACAAGCTCCTATTTTAAGAAAAATTACAAAGCTGTATTATCTCTATCTCTAGCCATTCAAAAATTTCCTCTCTGCTTCACATTCATTTTTTAAAAACTGACTATATTTAAAAGTAAATATTTAATAAACAATCATATATTCAATCACGTATCCTTATATCTAGAGAGGTTCATTAAACCTGGGATTTCATAAAGATTGCAAAAGCAATTCACTAAGAAGGACTGAGATGAAATTTTGCTGTGAAGTGGATTATATGGCTGGTTAGCTTAAGTATAAAGTTACTTTTAACCATAGCAAGACTTTGCTAAGCAAGTAATGAAATGCTTAACTGGGACCAATTCATGGAAATGATCATTGTAAGTTTTGTCCAGATCTTCTCTAGCCCTTCCTGTGTTTCTGGACTGCCTCTTTATTCACTTATCTCTGATGTCAATGTTTCCTAATATTCCATCCTTGCCATTCCATTACATCTTCCTTTTATCAGGACTGATGTATTAAGTACCGGCACATTCTCAGGTTCTGTGATTACGGGGAATTCAAAGCCTTCTGCAACTAGATTTATAAAGCTCTAGACATTCCTATTTGAAACTACACACATCTCTGTTAACTGTGTCTCCTCTAAAGTTTTAAAAATATGCCCATGGCTCCCTTTTATAAAAATATCTTCCTTTGCTTCATTGCAAAAATAAATAAATAAATAAAAGGTTTTGTAGCTTATCCTGGCATGTGAGATTCAACGTCATCATTAATGCTATTTTCAACAATATGTGCTGGAATGATTAATTTTAGTGAGCATTAAATGAACCTGTCATCGCAGTTTATTGTAGAGGATCTGAGTACCAGAAACAGAACACAACCAAAAAAAAAAGGTGATTTTTGATCTGTTAATGGATAAACATTTGTGCTTTCTGATTTTGTTTTCTTGACCTAAAAACAAGTAAAACTTTTTCTAGCTTGAGTGCCCATTAATATTTAGCAAGCAGTGATTTTTTTCAATTTCCTGCTAGTATTCTTTATTAAATACTTAATATGCTTAAAATAGAAACTTAAAGTTCAGACATATACTACCTTCTTAATCACATCACTCCCATTATTTATAGATCCTGCCACAGTATATTGGCTGCCTTACAAGAAAGATGTTAATACTTTCAGAGTTTTGGCATAAAATTCCCTTATATCAAGCCATATGCAATAATGATGTGTTTTCCAAAAATATGATATCTTTGGAACAGATTCTTGGATGGCCTGAGACAATTTCTCAAGTGCAGAACTTCAGAGCTAAGGATTTAAAGGAAGATGAGTGTGGATTTCTAAATGCTTGATTTACTTCATTCCTTCACATGGGGATGCAATGTCCCTTCTCCAAAAATCACCATTGGATTATACCTCTACGTCATGGCGCAGGACCATCCGTGATTTTTGAAACCTAAAATCTTAGCTGGTACAGTGAAAAAGCCTGAAGGAAGGGGTCAGGGAACCTGGGAACAAGTCACTAGCTGTTGCCAGGGCGCAAATCATTCAATATCTCAGACTTTCACTCTGATCATTTGTAAAATAGGGCATGAGAATGAACTGCCTGGAAGCTTTTCATAGTTAGCGAGAGGATCAAATTAAATCCTGAATATGAAGAAGCTTGTTCTTTAAGACTTGTCTTCCTCCTCCATTGTAGCCACTCCTAAACATAAACACATCTTTTACTCATCACTCAGAACTACGCTAAACTCAAGTTTTGAACTTTGTAGTTCTGCTCCAAGGTTGTAACTTCATGATCCTTGGATAACCCACTTCCTTGTTCCAACTTCGTTTTGTCACTTTTCCTGATGGAAGCTCCTGCCTTATTTTTTGCCCCTGTGGAATCAGTGCCTTCTGCTCTCCATGTCATGTCTGAAGCATCCCTCTCAGTCTTCATTAATCAGGACCTACACCTTACTTAGCTAGACACAAGAAAGGAGATGTCTTTTACCGTTCTTTATTTCTGTCATTGGCAGTCATAGAAAATCTCCTTTCCCGAAAACTGAATGATGAATTAGCTGAGAGCCAGGATCAAACATGGACCTCTGTACAACATTCAATATGGGCATAGCAACCTGGATCTGTTAATAATTCACACACTTTTTGCTACCAGTGATATGAGTCTGAACCTCCACCAAAAGCTAAATGTATGGTCTGCAGGACAGCTGGTTTCACTAGTCTGAGAGGGAGCTATGTAGGATGTCAGGTTGTCAAAATCTATTAATCAGGTAAGCAGGGTTAGATATATCAGTAGACATTTTAGAAATATTAATAATGCACTTTAAAATGCAATGCACGGATATATATATAATACTCCCTGGAATTTATATCATGATATTGAATTGTGTTATGTGTCATCATACCCATCACCTCATTTAATTCTTGCTGCAGTCTGTCTTGGTGGTTTGGAAGGACAGCTGTATCTGTCTGACATGGATCTTTCCTACAGCTGTATACCTGGGACTCACTTTTGCAGAAAGGTATTGTTTTGATATATGGTTTAATTTCTAAACGTTAAAATTTGTCCTTGTCAACAATTTCTTGACACAACAAATTTCATTTCTTTATAAATCAGTCCACAGTGTATTGCAGAAGGCTCAATTTGTGCCTAAGGTGTGTCCACCTGGGTTACATGGAGACCTGAACATGCCTGCTTCACAGCGTTTCTGTGTGCTTTCCTCTGTTGCATAAACCTCTTTCCCAAATTTTCATTTTGTATGTTTTCAAATGTCACTTTCTGATAGAAGCCTTCCTGAGATGCACACACATACACACACACACACACTTCACTATTTAGTCCTTTGCCCCGGTTTATTTTTCTTTATAAGTGCTGCCATTGTAATTAATATACACTTACTCATTTGTATGGTTTTCTCAGACATCCCCCCCCTTTCTTTTTCCAAAAGAGAGGGGGTTTTGTCTCATTCTTGACATGTGATCAAACCTAGGTCAGAGCCTGGCAAGTAATGAACTCTCAATATGGGTGTTGAATAATTGACTGAATTGTTATAAGGAGATAAGGAATCTCCAATAACTTACCAAAAGGTAGATAAGAGTCCAACAGACTAGCTCAATTAGAGCAGTTGGTCCAGTGTTGCAGGGGGCAAATGTGATGTTCAGGAAAATCTCTGGGATTTTCCTCCACTCCCATCTTCAGGGACTCATGAGGTGATGCAAGAGTAAAACTAAGTAAAAACTAAACTTTCGATAGAAAACTGAGAGAACAAACCATTGGTAGCACCAGTCCTGCAGGTGTAGAAGCTGAGAGAGAGAAGGCAGTGGCGTCAGTATTGACAACACCTGGCTCTGGCTGTGACAATGACAGGTGACATTGCCCAGTGTGTATTCAGCACCTGATTGGCATGAGTGGTGGCCTTTCTTGGACCTCAGTAGCTTAACAGCCACTTGGGATCTGTTCTAGTTTGTAAGCTGCCAGAACGCAATATACCAGAAACAGAACAGCTTTTAACAAGGGAATTTATTAACTTGTGAGTTTACAGCTCTAAGGCTGAAAATATCAAAATTAAGGCAAGCCTATAAAAAATGTCCAAACTGAGGCATCCACTGAAAGATAGCTTGGTTCAAGAAGGTCAGTGATGTTCGGAGTTTCTCTCTCAGCTGGAAAGGCGCATGGCGACATCTGCTAGCTTTCTCTCCAGGAATCTTTAACGGCTTCCCCAGGGCTCTGTTTGTTCTATGGACTGTTTTGGTTCTGGTGGCGCTAAAACTTTTTCCAAAATGGTTCCCTCTTAAAGGGCTCCAGTAAACAACCCCACCTTGAATGGGTACAGACACATCTCCATGGAAACCATCTAACCAAAAGTCCCACCCCAAGTTGGGTGGGTCACATCTCCATGGAAACAATCAGAAACATCCCACACAACAGTACTGAATGGGGATTAAAGGACATGACTTTTCTGTAGTACATACTAGCTGCAAACTGGCACAGGATCATAGTACAAAAGGAAGCAAATGATGTCTGCCATTTGGAAGCCAAGAATTTGCAGGACACACATACTACTTTCTGAGGACTTCCAGAACGATTGTATTCCAGTTGTTTTAGTCCCCAAATTGATGTAGTCTGAAAAAAAAAACAAGTTACAATATAGCCTTCTATTGTGTTACAATATGTGAGATGTGGGTATGTGCACGTGTGTGTGAGAATTAGTGAAAAATAGAAAAATATTATCTACAGAAGATATGGCCCTTTTCATTATTACAGTAAAAGGGGACACGAACATATAAAACCTCAACACATTCATTGTGTGTGGATCAAAAATGGATTATTCAATCAGCCAGGTTGATCGAAAAGAATTTTGGAAAAATAAGTAAAATAGGGGATGGGTAGAGTAATCTACCCAGACTAATAGATGCTAAAAGGGAAGTTGAGTTAATTGAACAACACCTAGAGATCTTACAGGAATTTGGAGATAATACTCCAAGAGTATGACATAGCGAAAAGTAGATATAAATAAAATAAATATATCATATTTAGATAGGAGCACCACTTATAAGGTATTTGGGACAGAAGAGATTTTTAAACTTCCTTTTTGGAGAAATATGGTTTTGATTCTTGGCCCTTGCCACCTACTATTTGTTTCTTAAATGCTTTGAAATTCTACTTTCTCATCCTGATAAAGTAGGCTAACATTATGTATTTCTTATGATTATTGGGGAGACTAAAAAGCTTATGAAAGTGAAAGTTACAACCTGATATATGGGCGTTATAATTAGTATTTAGTTCCTCCTATACTTTTATAGATGAAGAAATTGAGGCTCAAAGAAATTTTTTGCCTGACGCCGCAGAAATAATTGTTGACTAATGTTTAATAATATCTCAAGTCTCTTAACATATACTATTTCTACCATATTTTCAATGTATTTGTCTTTCCACTGCAGAAGTACTGTATATGCACTATGGAAAATTTAGGAAATATACCAAATTAGAGGGCAAAATATATATATCACCGTGCTCCTACCCCTAAAAAGACAATCTCTGTTATATTTTGAGATATTTTTCCAATGATCCTCCCTGAGGATGGTTATATGTGTGAGCCTTTGCTTTTCACTTAGTGGCAGTTTTATTGCCCTAATTTATATCATCAGTTGGTCTTCTCATGTAAGCATTACTAATAGCTCGTAGCATTTCAACTAATGCATACTCCGATGATGCAACAGTGTATTTCCAAATGTTTACACTGATATCATGTGATCATTAAAGAGGTTTGCATATAATTAGGAAATAATTGGCTTTATTGTTTCTGTTCCCCTGTATGCCTTTCGATTTATATAAATGGAAGATTTCTGGTTAACTGGAAGAGGAGCTTTGTGAATGATCAAGTTCAGTGGTTTACAGATGGAAGGACGAATTTAGAGTGAGGTGTATAACACAAACATATCAAAAGGCAGTGGTTAATAGCTTGTGCTTTGAAGTCTGACATACTCTCCAATGTGAGAACTTTGACAAGTTACTTAAGCACGCTAATCTCAGTTACCTTATCTATAGAAAGAGCATATTAATAGATCTTAGCTCATCGGGTTCTTGTTGGATTTAAATAACAATCTTCCACAGCCCTGAGAACAGGCTCTGGCAATTAGAGAGCATTCAATGCATGTCTGTTTATGATTCCTGAAGTTTTAGTCACACACACACACACACACACACACACATACACACAAAAAGAGAGAGCAAGAGAGAAGAATTATGGTTTCAAATGGAGATAGGGGTGAATGATGGTTTCCTTATTTTAGGAGAAGTTGAAGTGTATGTAAGTATGGAAGGAAAGAAACAGATGGAGAGGGATGCAGAGAAATAGGTCATCCTAAAAATATTCTTCAAATACTTTGGCAGAATCACATTCTGAAAGATCGTTTCCTCGGTATTTCCTTTTGTCTTTCATTTTCTCACTCCCTTTCTACCCTGTTAAGCTAGATAGTACCTGTTGCCTGCAGCAAGAGATATGCTTGCAGAAAACAGGGGAAAGAAGACTGTCCTGACTTTTGAAAAAACTTTGTTGGTCCTTGTTGGGCCTGAAAAATTTCAGAGCATAGACAAAACATTTTGGAGAAAAATATCATAGACTAGCATTAGATTTCTTCCCTGAGACTAGAATTTTCCTTGGGCTAGGAGAAGGTAGATTTGTCAGCAGCTAGCTGAGTTCCCGGACCAGTTACTTAAGCTAATTTAAATTCTATAACTGGATCTTTTTTTTAATGGTAAAACTATATATTATTGTTGTTGTTTTTACTTCTGTTTACGATATGCCTTTCTAAAAACAAGTGTGCAGAATGTTTTCATTCATTTTACTTACACAAAGAGAAGCTGAGAATGGCTCATGTTTGTATTGTACATAACACCAATATTTATTTAGAAGAAAGGATAAAACTTTAGCCCCATCTAAATTGACTCCCCACCCCTACTCCCAAAAAATCTGTTGGCAGAAGATAAGGGATAATTCATCAGCTTCACATCCTTCATTGTAATATTGTTTTTATTATTATTTCTAGATACTCAATTTCTAGTACCAATCCTTACTTTAAATGCAACTCAAGAACACGCCAAACTTTTAACATGCCAAAATACTGTTATATAAAGCTGTTGCTTTGTTTGGTTTGGTTTGGAACTAAGTAAGGTACATTTGGTGACTCCATTATTAAATGCCATAATAGTTTGGATCTGAACCTAAATTTTTGTTTGTCTTAAAAAATCTTGATACAGCACACTTACTTTCCCAATTTCAATGTGGGAACTAATGTAAAATTGGAACAATCTGCCATCTGATTTACTATATTCTGGGTCAAGTGCTGAAAGAACTATTCAGACAACCTGCCAGGTGCTGTTAGGTTACGCCCAGAGCTTCACGGTTTAAGACAAATGCAGGCTGAAATTTTGACTCATAGGCATGTGGTCTGGCTCAAGGATATGCTACATGTATCTGGAAACTCACACATTTGCACGCACACACTGCCAAGAAACCCAGAAATGTCTTCAGAGAATGAAAGCAAAAACCAGAAACTGAGTATGTTCTCCTACAAATGTCTGCCTTCTCATAGAGAAGCAACTAGGTATTTCCTTTATGTTTGCATTTCAGCAGTAATTGATTTTCTTTCTGGATTATCTCATAGTTCTATTTCTTTTAAGACAGAGATGTATGATCCTCATCACACCAGGAAGTTGGTAAATAAGCTTAGCGAAAGCATATAAACATAATAGGGGAATCGAAAAATAATACATTCGTTAGAGCCAGGCAAGGTTGGAAAACACCCCTCATTTTCTACTTGCACCTTCAATCCCCTTGGGTACCTCATGTTTCACTCCAGTTTCCCCTAAGTCTCAAAAGTGTCATTACAGACCAACTGCTCTATCCCTCTATCCGCAGATGTGCCCCATGTTCTAAATTATCTTTCCTTCTCCCCAAACCACTGCTCTACCCCCACCCACACAGCCTACACTGATCAAATTCCTGCTTCTTCAGTGTAGGGTTAGGAGGAAATGATCTAATTAAACTGTGCTCCAATGTGATTTCCTGTTAGTCTCCCATTCCTTCTGTGGTGGTTTGGAGCTATGTATCCCATAAAAACATGTTCTTAAGCTTAATCCATTCCTGTGGGTGTGGACCCATTGTAAATAAGATCTCTTCAAGATGCTGCTTCTGTTAAGGCGTGGCCCAAATGAATCCTGATCACTGGTGTCCTTTATAAGTGGAGTGAAAGTCAGTCATAAAGGCCAGAGACAACAGCCAGAAGCTGGAAGTCAACTGAACCTAGAAGAGAAAGGAGAGGCCAAGAGTGGCCGCCATGTGTATTGTCATGTGACAGAGCAGCCAGCCCCAGAATGCCAGCTTTCAAGAAGAAGCATCGCCTTGGTGATGTCTTGGCTTGGTTTTCTCCTAGCCTCAAAATCACGAGCCAATAGATTTTCTCTGAGTTGCAGACTAAGAGATCAGTCTTTACTTTAGGTCCACCTATAGCTATTCTCATAAGAGTCTCCAAACAGCATCCAAGTGCCATGTTTGAGTAGAGGTGCAAGCAATGTGTTAAGAGGATACACAAAAGGGAAGAAGTAAGTATATATAATTTGTGAATCATCTGGAAAGGTATTTACAGAAAAGCAGATGTTAGAATTAGGACTAAGGATAGTGAGAGTTCAAAGAGACGTTAAAACGATCTTCATATAAAATAGAAAATAAGACAATATTAAAAGAGGGTGCCTCGCATGTCTAAGTATTTATAAAATTATCATATTATAAGGTTTTGTAAAGTCTTGGTCTTGATATCATTATTTTAAAATCCCTATTAATTAAGTTTGTATCTTGTGCATGATAGGTGCTCCAAAAACATTTGTGTTTAATTGACCTGGGTTTTTGGTCCCTCAAAAGCACTTAGGAAAAAAACAGATTAATGCTAACACAACTTTTGGATCCATTTTATTTTAAGAAAAATATTTCTTCTTCTAATTCACTTATTCCATTTGCTTATATATATATCACGCATTCTCTGGTTTCTATCTTCTCGTCGTTTAGCAATACATATCATTATCCCATCTGGAAGAGAAGCAGATAGTCAACTTGGCATGGCTGCTCAGACATAAGTTAAAATAATTTTTGCACATACATGCTGGTAATAAAACGATCTTCCCTTATGAGCTCAGTATGGTCAGACTGGCCTCACTGCTGCACAGCCCAAGGAAAATAGCCTAGAGACTCCCTCTCAGGGGATTCTGTATCCAAGTTCAGTGGGTCTGTTGCTCAAACTGATTTTGCATGTGGAGTTGTTTTTGTCCTAAACTTTAAAGTCAAGATGTCTGTTTTTGATAGTTCACACCTTCTACTCAAGACCCAAAATATTATTTTAACTCATTAAAAAACTTGCAGCTCAGCAAGGCCTCCAGTAAAATAGCTACTGTGTTTCTGTGATTCATTTGTCTGCATAGGAACTTGGCAACTATAATCAACACCCTACTTTGGTTCATGCATAGTTAATATAAGTAGAGAACATTCTGCCATATTTTATTCCACAATAGGATTATTTTAGTAGTGAAATTCAAGCTTCCAATATAAGGATAGAGGAGACCCTTTTATGACACATGTTTTACAAACTCTTTCAAGCTACTTTTCTAACATTTAAATGTTGGCAAAGATTTTGCTACTTTCTGCCCAACATATTTTCCTCCAACTTAAAATGAGATATGTAACACCATAAAAACTTTAATTTAAGAGTTGTTCTTTATTTTCATTTTTCTTACTAAAGGGAAACCTGGTCATTGAAATTCATGAAAGCAAACATTGTTTGTGTGTTGTTCTTCTATCCAAGAAATAATTAAGACCAGGCTGCAGAAGTGATACTGTACAAATGTGAATATGTCCTATTGAATCCTAAACAGAATAACAAAGCTTTTCAAGCGTCTGAGGAAGAATTGCTTATGCCTTTTCATTTCTAATTGGGTCACTTGTTTCCAACAGTTAGCATGCTATTTCTACTGAGGCTGATAAACTATTAAAAAATAATGATTTTTAATGGATGCCCAAGCAGGTACATGCAAGGATGTACTTACTCTTAAAACCTGGCTTGAATTCAGTATCAAACTTTTGGCTCATACTTAGTTAATACTCATTCAAAATAATAACTATTCTTCTGGAATATAGAGTTTAAACTGGATAATGATTGAAAATGCCAGGAGCAGAACAACTGCGGTTCCAAGAAAATATTAGTTCGCTCAGTCAGAATCCATTGAAGCTAAGGAGTCAAAAGTTAGGCCTCTAGTTTATAAATAGCAAATGCTATTTCATACCTGATTGACAAAATCATGGTGAAAATGCATCACTTCTCTGGCACTTAAATCTGATATCTCATCTATAAAATCATTACAAGAAAAGTAATACACATTCTTTTCTGATGCATTTGCCAAAATAGGCCATATGCTTGGTCATAAAACACATCTCAATACATTTAAAGGAATTCAAATCATACATAGTATGTACCCTGACTATAATGGAATTAAACTAGAAATCAGTAACAGAGATAACAAGAAAAAAAAAGAAGCAACAACAGCATACCATTATCCCTTTGGAACACAGACACAAAAATTCTTAACAAAAGCTTAGCGGATTGAATTCAACAATACATAAACAAATAATAAATCATGACAAAGTAGGGTTTCTCCCAGGAATGCAAGATCTGTTAAACATGCAAAAATCAATCAACAGAAATTTCCATATCAACAAGCTACAAAAAAAGCTATATAGAAAAATCATATTCTAAAAGACCATTTTACAAATTCCATATTCTTTTTTGATAAAAACTTTCAGCAAACTAGGATTGGAGCTGGGTTTCTCAACCTAGGCATCGTGGACATTTGGGGTCCAATGATTCTTTGTATCCCCACCCCAGTTGTGACAACTAAAAATTGTCTCCAAATGTTGCCAAATATCCTGTAGGAGGATAGATTCCAGTCACTGTAATAGAGGGGACTTCCTTAGTCTAACAAAAAGAAAACTTGCAGCTAATGTCATAATTAATGGTGAAAGTTCAAATGCTTTTCAAGACAAGGCAAGGATGTCCACTCTCACCATGTTATTGCAACATTGTAATACAGATTCTAGTTTGAGGAATCAAGTGGCAAAGAGGGAATAAAAGGCACTCAGGCAAGAAAAGCGGAAGAAAAACTGTCTTTACTCACATACGACATGATACGTAGAAAATCTTATGGCTTTACAAAGCGCTACTGCTACTAGTTAGTGAGTTTTGCAAGTTTTCAGGATATGAACCAATGTAGAAAGAAGGATTGTATTTCTATATGCTAAGAACAAAAAATTGAAAATAGAAGTTCTTAAAATATCATTTACAATAGCATCAACATTAAGAAATACTTAAAGACAAATCTGTCCACAAAAAGTACAAGACATATACACTGAAAAGTACAAAAACACCTCTTAAAGACCTAAATAAAAGATGAAATGTTCTGTGTTCATGGAACAGAAGTTTCAATATTATTAATGCCAACTCTCTCCAAATTGACCAAAATCCCACAGATTTTTTTTGTAGAAATGGACAAGCTGATTCTAATATTCTGTGGAGATGAGAAGTTCTAATATATCTAAAACAACTTTGAAAAAAGAACAACAAAGTTGGAATCATTACAATCCCTGATTTCTAAACTTATTGTAAAACTGCAATCATTGAGACAGTATGGTATTGCGTGAGAAGCAGACAACAGATCAATGAAACTGAATAAAGAGTCGGGAAATAGATCCACACATATTTGGTCAATTGTATTTTGTTATAGTTTCAAAGACAATTCAGTGGAGAAAAGATTGTCACCAATGATGCTGGCACATTTAGATATCTGTATATTTTTTAAAAAAGAACTTTGGTCCATGCTGTGACCAAATAAAAAAAATTTAACTCAATATGTGTGGTAAACCCAAATGTAAAGAATAAAACTATGAAGCTTTTAGCATAAAATATAGGAAGAAATCTTTGTGACTTTACATCAGGCAAAGATTTTTTAGCTATGAGACCAGAAGCATGCTCCATTAAAAATCTTTGATAATTTTTTTCATTATAAAAATTAAGGGGGCCGGCCACGGTAGCTCAGCAGGCAGAAGAAAAGACTTCCACTCTTCAAAAGGCACTGTTAAGAAAATGAAAAGCCAAGCTGGGCTAGAGGAAATATTTAAAAGTCACCTATCTAATAAGAACTTGTATGCAGAATATACAATGAGCTCTCATAACTCAATAATCAGGAAAATAACCACTCAATTTTTTTTAAATGGGTCAAAGATTGGAACAGACACTTCATCAAAAATAAACTCATGGCAAATATGCACATAAGAAGCCTCTCAACATTAAGGAAATGCAAATTAGATCCACAATGAGATGCAATTACAGATATATCGGCATGATTAAAATTTTAAAAAACAAATCATTCCAAACGTTGGCATACATGTAGAGCAACAACTGCTGGTTGGTCAAAAAATACAATGGAACATCTGCTTTGGAAAATAGTTTGATGGTTTCTGAAAAAAATTTAGAATGACACCGTCATTTTATTCCTAGGCATTTACCCAAGGGAATGAAAGAATATGTGCATAAAGACCTGTATATGAATGTTTGTGGCAGCTTTATTTGTAATAGCTAAATAATTTTGTCCCAGTATTCTTGTCCCAAATTTCCATCAACAAGTAAATGGATAAACAAATTATGGAGTATCCATACAATGGAATCAGCACAGCAATAAAAAGGAACGGACTTGATACCTGAAAAACATGGATGGATCTCAAAATAATTATGACAAGTGAAAGGAGCCAGAAAAGAAAGAATAAATATTGTATGATTCAATTTATGTAAATTTCTAGAAAATGTAAACCACTCTGCAGTGTCAGAAAACAGATGGGGGAGAGGGGCAGAAAAGAGTAACAGGAAGGAAAGACAAAGAGGTACAAGGAAAGTTTGAGGATGATGGATATATTCATTATTTTGGTTATGTTGATAGTGTCACAGCTGCATGCATATGTCAGAAACAATCAAATGCGTGCAGTTTATTGTGCATCAATAAAGCTATTAAAAATACAAATGCATTCTGAATGACCCAGATGTTTTTTCTTTTGGTGCAGCTGTGTTTAGCTCAGAGTTATATTACAGAGAATTATTTTCTGAGATAATCTTCAAACCTGATTTTGAATTAAGGTATTAAGATGTATAGAATCCCTCAAACATTCTTCTCTGTGAGTCTCCACAAATTCTCAGTCCTTTCATTGGTGAATTCTTTTCATCAGTTTTCCAGATTACCAATAGCAAAGCAAAATTAATTCATTTTTTTTACTTGATTTGGCTTTATAAATCATCTCAAATTGAAACTGTTTTCCGCACAGCCAGGTAAAGATTTTGTGATCTCAAGTTGGTACCCACTGAATTTAAATATTTAAAATCATCTAGTCTAATTTAGTGATGGATAGTAACATTGCACTAATATGGAAATCGCTGCCAGAGATGGTCCATTCTATTTTTAATTCGTTACGACTTAGGCACAAGTTCTGCATCATTCCAGTCTGACCTTACTTATTATAATTGGAAATGCATATGCACTTGCTTAAACTTTATAGGTTTAATCTGCATTATGTCTACTGATGAGAAGAGGTGCACCATTGCTTTCTTCACTGAAAACAAATATGGATTAATTGCCTCAAATTTGTATAAGTGATTGACCAGTTTAGAGATCCTTGTTTTCAGAAGGGAGTGTGGTATAGATAGAAAATGACAAAGATAGCAATATATACTTATTGTTATTAATATGTTGTTACTGAAATATTTACATTTTTAAAATTTCAAATCATAAATCACTTCTCATAGAAAGGTTTCCATTGATTGACTACATACGGGGCTGTTTGAGTTTCTTGGGTGGGTGCTGCATTTCTTTCCATTTTTTAATACCTGATTGTGTACATATCTAACTCTGTTCTCTTTTGGTTATGCGGAAACTGGATTATTTTCTCCTAAGCAGTGCTTCGTTTGTGTGTATGTGTGTGTGTGTGTGTTTATTTCGATTCAGAAGTAGTCCCAGGCCATAGATGTCCACACTGTTACATCCAGAATATCTGTCAGGCCATCTGTCTGCTCTCATGTGCATGTGGTATAGAAGCCATGGGGTAAGCACTTCCTGGCTTTTTAAATGAGAAAAATGCCGTATTGAAATTTATTTTTTAAAAAGTTTTAAAAAGCAGGCATTAATATATATTTCTTCCAGCCTTTGATTACAGATCTCGTCCTTATACAAGTTAAGATGGATTATCTTTGGGCGGCTGCTGTGGCTCAGCAGGCAGAGCTCCAACCTGCCGTGCTGGAGGTCTGGAGTTTGATCCCTGGTGCCTCCTGCCCATATGCAAATTTTAAAAAAAGAAAAAAAGATGATTATCTTCTAAAAATATCACTGTCCTTGGAAACTGTGTAGGCTACCTTACATGGCAGCAGTTCCTGTCACATGCTCATGTCACACATTTTTAGTTTTGAATTTTCTTATTGCCTTTGGCTGTTTAATACAGTACAAGAGCAATTTTAAAAAGGTCTTAATTATATTTAATCAATTAAAATGTTTTATCTACAAAAAATATATATTTATATGCGGGTAGGCCACGGTGGCTCAGTGGCAGAGTTCTCACCTGCCATGCCAGGGACCTGGGTTAGATTCCAGGTGCCTGCCCATGCAAAAAAAAAATACATTTGAGAAATGCCAAAAGCAGCTGAAATCTGGAAGAACTGAAAGATGAACTGATTAAAAAATGCGAAGGTGGCAGAAGGACTCAGAGGCTAGAAAATGAGAGTAACATATACTACCTGATGATGAAGGAAACGAAAAAGATGTAGCTTTCTTTGCAGCTTTAAGGGACAGAACTGGAGTGTACAGCAATGGGGGGAAAAGGTGCACCTGGTTGCTCCTAGCTTAATGCAGAGAAAAACAGGAGGGGAGATTATGCAAAGATTCACTCAAGCATGTCTGCAAAATTATTGCCATTTTGATGCTTCTAATTAATGTATCAATAATCAATTATGAATTTAAATTTTTAAATACATGTCTAAGAGCACCATGTACTTTTAAATTGAATTGCAATGGAAGCCATGATCATAAGTAGCTGATGTTATCTGTGTGACTAACTGGATTATGATATCTAATGTCCATGAAGTTTCCACGTGCATCATGTTGTTATCTAAAGTTATCTAATGTTATCAGTTCCTGCACATTAGAACCCATTTCCTCTCTCTGCTATTCAAGGATTCGTTCCAACGTTTCACCACTCTGTTCCTTGCCTCAGCCTTTCTGGCTTTGGATAATACCATATTGATTTTTCTTTAATGTACTGCTGTTTTTCCCATCCTCACTGAAGCTTCTGATGAGCCCAGACAGTTCTCATGTCATTGGTTGTCTCCCCTTTGCAGTAAAAACTCTTCAGAAGAGTGGACTTTATTTGCTGTCTCCAGTTCTTTTCCTCTAATTCTCTTTTAAACCATGCTGATCAGCCCTTTGATCATATGGGTTTCTGAAGCTGTTCCTGTCATTATCAACAATGGCCTCCAAATTGTTAAATCCAGTAGCCAGTTAGTTCTTTATCCTCTTCTTTTTTCTACTTACATTCACTCTCCATGATCTCATCCAGTCTTCGGTTTTCGATTCCAACTCTATGTTCAGGTCTCCCAAATTTCTTTCTCCAGCTCAGATCTCTCTTCCAAACTTGAATTCATGCATCCAACAGCCTCCTTGGCATTTCTATTAGAATGATTAACAGACATCTCAAATTCAAGTCCCAATCGAAACTTTATATCTCCACCACCCAAAATTCTTCACCTCCAGACTCATCTTTTTCAGTGACAGCAACTCCATCCTGTAGCAGCTCAAGAAACATTTTTGACTCCTCTTTTTCTCCTATATATATAGGAGAAAAAAAATATATATATATATTCAATTCTTCAGGAGACACTTTTGGCACTAAACATAAAATAAAAAATCCATATCTGATCCTTCTCATCCTCTCCATCTGAGCCACCATCCATGCCTCTTACCTGGACTTCTACTGTAATCACTTAGGTGGTCTTTCTGCTTTGGCCCTTATCTCCTTTCATCCTGTCCTTAGTATAGTTATTAAAATGTAAAACAAATCCTGATGCTCTTCTGCTCAAAACTTGGCAATGGTCCCTTTGCCTTCAGTGAAAGCCAAAGTACTTACAAAGTGCTTCTCCTTACCTCCCTGACCTCATCTTCTAGTTTTCTCCCCTCTCTCCTTCAATTCTAGCCACATTGATTCCTTTACTTTTCCTGGAAACTGCCAGGCACACTTCTGTGAACATAGCACTCCATCTGGAATTCTATAAATGCCCATCTCCCCACCTTTTCCAAATTGTTACTGAAAAGCCACCTTCTCAGTGAGACTTACTGTGATACTCCCCCTCCCAAGTATCATTTCCCTCACTTTTTGCCAGATTCTGCTTTTTCATTTTTCTACAGTAATATGCTAAATAATTTACTTATTATGTTTATTGCTTATCTAATTCCCCACTCTACCCCACTCCCGCATGTAGACACCATGGGGGCAAAGTTCTTTGATTCTTTGGTTACAGTTTCTGATGTATCCCAAGTTCATAAAACAGTGTCACACACATAGCTAACATGCAATAAGTGTTATTGAATTGTGAATGGATATTCGCATGTTAACTTGCTATGTATTGTGAGGCTCACACTGTTTTATTTTAAAGGGAAAATAACAAAATATATACTTGTATTTCAACAGAAATAGAACAGATATTCTTTGGAGGATGGACATAGCTTTTTGAATGATGTCCTAATCTTCCCCTCGCCCCACCTCCCACCTGGTGGGCTGAGAATGCTGCTCTAAACTCCATAGTAGAGGATGGGATATGGAGCTAGGTGAAATGAAGCTTAAAGAGCAGAGATTTCATTGGAGCAGAGAGGAGAAGGACAGAGCATCCTTCCCACCAGGTGAGCACAGGATGTAGAAAAGAATGTGCAGCCACCATTTGAAAGAGCTACAGATAAGGGAAGTGTGTGCTCTACTCCAAACATAAGGAAGGAACATTGTTGAATGGACTAAAGATTTAGGGACATTTTTTGGCCATGGATGAAAAATTTGAGAGAATATTATAGTAAAGTTTGAAAGGATACCTGGAGTGTGACATATGGTGATGTCAGCTTAAGCTTTCCCATAGAACTGATCTTTCTGTGACACTAGAACAGCCTCAGCCTTACTGGATGGACACACCCAGATCTGTACAAAAGGAGCCTTGCATGGCATAGACTCTGCGATTCTGAAGATATCCTAGTTCTATTGCACAAGCAGTGAGATTCATCAGCTTTTCAGACTATATCCACTCTAGCAACTTTGTGCCCATATCTTTCTATTACAATTTGCTAAGGTTATTTTTTAAAACAATTTAAAATGTATCAAGATACCTTTTATTCACAGCCATTCTTGGGTTGTTTTACTTTTCAATGAAGTAAAATAACATGAACATAATAATCCAAGAAGCAAATATAATTGATTTGGAAATGCCTATAGAATTTTACTTCTTTTGCTACTTTAATTTCGAACAATTGTATTCCTCTGATAAATACATTCAGATGAATACTAAACAATTAGAGAAAGCAGAGTGTCAAAATTTTGACACAATTGATCAAAAAATTGGATGATACACATTCAGATTATTATATAGAAACTAAAAAATTGCATGATCTTTTTCTACTTAGGTGTGTGTTTCAAGATGAACTGATTGAGAGAAGATGCATTAAAAAATACTGAAAAATTATTTAGAAATATTATCAAATAAATTTTAATTTTATTGCTTTGAAATACATATGATATCCGCAATAAATTACAAGTAAAGTCTTGTTAAATAGAGATTTTTCGATGATTAATTTTTATGGACAAATTGCTCCTACATTTATTATACTATTGCACATGTGTGGACCCTTCTAAAGTATGTAAAGGCATTTATTCTCTCTATATATTAATTGCAAGTCCATTATTCTTAGAAAACTATTCATAAATATGAAGAGAAGGTTTAACAGACAACTCACAATGTTAACATGTCACAAATGTGGGTTCTGGGTATTGAGTTAATGGCGTTTGCTACTCAATTCATAAAAGAGTAAAATATCATTGTAAAGGGATAGATCTTACTTTGTACAAAGTGTTACTGCACTATATCAGTGTCATTGAACAATTCTGTAAAAGAAGTTTAGATTCAAGTTTCCTGAAAATAACTGAGGAATTACTAGGTAAACTATCATAACCAATGTTTATTACTTAGATCATAGTACATAGGAAGAAAACTGATCTTCAAAATAACTTTTAATCCTCCTTCTGCTAGTCCCTTTTCTTCCCAAAGAATGCATAATTGCTCTGACAACAAAACTATAGCAAATGCATGCATTTTATTCAGAATTCAATAGACAGAAAAATACAGACATGCATACATTTTTTAAAAAATCATTGCAGAGAAAGGCATAAGGATCAAAAAAGGACATTGAGTTATATGGTAACTATAATACTAGCCAACATTGGACACTGTGCCAGTTGTAAAAATCCAATGGTTTTACATGGACTATTTCCTGTAATTTTGAAACAATCTTCATTACAGAGGCTAAAATTGAGGCTTATAGAGGTAAAGCAATTTGCATGGGATCACATCAGTGGTTAGTTTTAGAGCCAACCTCCTAGCCTAATGACCTGTTTGCAAGTTCTTAGCTGCCTGGATACAATACTTTATTAGTCAATCAAGTACAGTAAAATCGGCAAACATTTAAGGGAGTGACGTATTTCGGTTTACAAATAGAAAGGAGAAGGGGACAAGCATTTTGAACCTTTTCTATGTGCCTGACACTATTAAAGTTATCTCATTATTTATCTTTACACTCGATTGCAAATGCTCTATGAGAATTTAAGTTCTGAAATTTGTTTGTGCTGAAGCAACTGAAGGATCATGTACGAATAAGATTTAAGAAGTAATTCTAATAATAGAATAAAGTATGAACTCTTGTTTGTTTAGGGAAAAGAATGTTAAGGAGAAACTACCATTCATTAATTGTGTCTAAATATCTAAAAAGGTATTTGCTAAATGTATGTAAAACAGGGTCTTGTTGTTTTCTCAGGCCAAGGAAAACAGAAAGCTAAACTATGTAAGGGAAAAGGGATGTTATTCATGAGGAGAATCTAGCTAAGATGATTTAGCAGGGTGCTAATATTTTTTGAGTACTTATATATGCCAGGGCTAGCAGCAGAGATAGAGAGAGATACACAAGTTATTTTAGGAAAGAAGTTACATCAATTTCCATTCCATTCTGCTCTAGTATTTTCCTTAGGGAAATAAATATAAATTTATAAATAAATGTTTATAAAAATCCAATCCCCCTTTCCAATGTGTGGTTATGAAGAATTGTCTCTATTTTTAAAGAGGAATCTGAAACTCAGAGAGTTTAAGACGTCTTCCCAGTTTCACACAGCAAATAAGTCAGAAGTTAAGAGAAAAAGCACAAAACTTAGGGCTAGACGACATACATTCCAATCTGGAATTTGTTACTTTCCATCCTTCAACTATGAGAAAACCATCTCCACAAATTCTAATTTTTTGTCTGTAAAATAAAAATAAGAATACCCACAAAGATTGTTGGGCCTCGTGTTCATGGAAGTACTTTGAATACGAATATAAATAACTCCTTAAAGAATTTGTGAAAGAATGGACTTCTGACTTGGCATGAGTTTGGAAGTTAAATTAAAATCATTGAAATGCCCATTTTTTAATCAGTGGTGTTTGATCAAAACATATAAAAATTACTCTGTCCCCATGTTTTTCTTTGAATCCTTCTCGTCTTTAACCTAATTCATAGAATGAATCATTCCACGATTTATATGAATAGTTTATGCTTTATAGTAATTTTGAGAGATTTTAGTTGTCCAATAACAAAAGCAGTAGTGTAATGACATCTATTCTCAAGATACCACCTACCCAATATTCTAAGGGAGCCCTAAAGAGATGGCTTTTTGTGATATATGGGTATCTTCTAGCCTTTGAAGACAATAGACCTGACTGAGAATTAAACTGAACACTGAAAACCACTTACTGTCTCAGAGAAGCCCACGGTAAACAGGTTTAATGCTTCTTGTACCTCTTTCCATGTTCCTCATTTAACATATTGGAATTAAAATTGTTCTTGTGCTTTCCACTATTGGAAACTGCCAGAACTTTGCAAGTAGCAACACTTGGGTGAAACTGATCACCAGTCACTGAAAAAATGTTTGTCATAAATAGCTGAAGAATGGGTCAATTGTAAATAAAGTAAAAGGAGGAGGGGCCATAACTGAGCAATTTCAATTCAATTGAAGAAATTGAAATGTCTTCCATTTAAACTGAGACTTTGCCTCCTGCATTTCTCCTGTGGACAATGAACTGACTCCCCTGTCTCATAACACTGTAGATGTCCCCCTTCTTTCCTTCCACTTTTCCTAAGGAGGATTCTGGGTCATAAAGGAATGCATTTATTGGTATAACTTCTTTCCTGAAACGACTATGCTTTTGCATTTTTGACATTTTATTACAAGACAAGTGAACATCTATTATTAATTGATGCACTAATTAAAGCCATGCTTGCAGTTTCCATTAGCTTATTCCCTAAATTCTCCAGAGTTGGCTGTCTGGTTTTAATCAAAACCAAATGGTAGTCCAAGTTCCCAGCCTGGAGCAGCTAAGAGGAAGTCATTCAGTGGAGGCACAAGAAAGCAGAAAAGATAAACAGATGATAGTTCACGAAATTTGTGTTGGACAAAGGATGTAGGATGGCTGTGAGCTGCTTTAGAGACGTGATTCAGGGACTCTGTCATGCTGGATGGAAGTGGCTGCAAGTGTTTAATGTCAGCGAGACTCTAATATGATCAAGATGGAGTCTGTCTTCTGCTTTTCCAGCCCTGGATTTGTATAACTCTGGAGGATTCGACTGGAGGTAAAGCTGCATGTGCCATAGCACAAACGTCTTTAATTCTGCGAAGGCTCCTGGGATTGGAGAGATCCCGAAGAAGACGTGCTATTTACTGAATTCTTGGGATTTCCCTTACAGATTTTCTCAGGTACAATATTTAGGGCTGAAGCATTTTAAATTTTAAGTTGTGGCAGCAGATTCTTAAAATCAGAAGAATTACCTTATGAAAAAACGCACAATCCCTCTTGCTCTCTTAAAAGATCTTTTGAAATCAGAGCTAGCAAAGGCAGTTTGATTAAGCTGGGCACATTTAATATAGTGGAAAAGTCATGGTTGGGGAGAGAACTGTGTTTTCTTTCTTTCTTTTTCCATTAGCAGTGTGGGATAGAAAGAAAGAAAAAGGGAAGGGAAAAAAAAAAGAAACAAAAACCACCTCTACGACTTTATGACTCTCTAGCTAATCACCTCAGGAGCTTTGACAAACTCACTTCAGCTCTGTGTAAAATCAGAACTCCTAAAACGCCCAGCCAGGCTCTGCATTTCCCAGCTCCCCTCCCTGTCTTCCAGTGTTTCTCACTTGCACAGTCCTCAGAGGCAGGAAATACTTCCCAGGCAATCTGGGCCTGCCGGTGGAGGCCCCTTTTGCAAAACATCAGTCTGAATTTAGTCGACAGAAGTCACCAGGAACGCCTTGACAGGATCCTGATTGAGCCAAGGCTCCCTCCAGCTGCGGAGGGTGTTTTTGTTAGACTCACACACTGCGTAAAACTGCTTAGAATAGAGCCATGATCTCAACCATGAAATGGGAACGTATATTCTGGAGAAACTAACGGGAATGGACTTCTCTCCTAGCCCGCCTGTTGAACGGTGTCAGGCTTTGGCGTCTCAGCAGCTCTTCGTCTAGGTAAGACGGGATGACTCTTTATCTTTAAACTTGGAGGTAACCTTTGCAGAGGCGGGAAGGTGGAGAGAAATGCAAGCATCTTGCACCCGAGTAGTGTCTGCCTAGGTTTTTTAGAGCTAAGCCATGAAATCAGAAGTGGGAAATATTTAGTAAGTAGAAAACTGTGAGCCAAATAGTTTTAGCAGAACGTCAAATTTTAAAATAGCCTCCCTATAGATTGTACTCTTTTCCTCCATGAAGTACCATTTTATTTTGATTGCTTTTTATCCTTAATGTATGTATTGAGTGCTATAAGTTTTCCTATTACATAGCATAAAATAAAACAAATACACATTCTCACACATATGTGGGAGGTATAAATGAATTCTTCTTCTTCTTCTTCTTTTTTTTTTTTTATTAAACCTTCTTTTGCTAACAGGTTGGGTAGGTAGTTGCCAGACTGACATTTCCTTAATAACGAAACTCCAAAGAAATACATTTTGTGTCTCATTTATAATTATGAATATTCCATCCTTTGGTACTTTTCCCAAGCCAGTTTCAGTCACAGGTCAAGCTACTTATGTACAGCTTAAAAGATTGTTTAAAATAAAAAAGCATGAAATTTCAGAACTTATTTCTGTCCTAGCTAGTATTAAATATGAGTTTCAGAAATTAAAATATCGGAATTCAGATTTAATTTATATTCATCTTCTTGAATTCACTGCTTGGGTCATATTTTCAGTGAATATTTTTGAAAAAATTGAAGCAAATTTCCAAAACAATGATGTGCATTATGACCATTTTAAGGCATCTTGGAAATCACAACAATCATATGAAACACTGATCATGGGCCCATGCTTCATGGAATCATGGAATTACACTTCTACTGAGTCTCCTTAAGGTATCTTTAAATGTTTAAATGTTTAATATATGAGGAAAGAAATTTAGTAGTTACTGAAATAGCATGGACTTATAATGCATAGCGTACTATTATATCTATATTTCTAAAGAATGAAAATCATTATTTTCATTGAATGAAAATTGAATAGAAATAATATGGCATGGTATGTAGAGGGGACAACATGTGTGCATATTTCCAAATCTAGCAGATGAATGCAAAATGCACCGAATGAAAGAGAAGTGTTGTGCAGCTGGATGATAAGGAATCAAATAGGTGCTTTGATTATTGTCTTTTACATGGTACACGGTGTGCTGCCTTAGCTAACTTATTCTTAAATTTTTTGTTAGAATAATTTTTACTGTCAAATGCTGTGTCCACTAATAGTTTATGCCATGTTGAGGCTTTTAATACACAACTAAAGAACATATTTATTTGTAAACACATTAAACATAATGTATGGACTTAACCTAAATTGTGATTTAATAAAATTCCTTAATAGAACTTCAAGGATGGAAAGGCCATAAGAGATCATCTCATCTAACACTGTCCTTCGGTTCTCAACAAGGAAACTAGGAATGGCATTCTTAAGTGACCTGTCCAAGATCACAGGCTAGTCAGTACAAGAGATGACAGTGGAAGCACAGTGTCCTGTTCATAATTCAGATATATCTATACCACATCATAATGTTCTCATAAAACAATTATGCATAAGGAAGTACAAGTACGTCCAGTAGAAGGCTACTTTGCAGACATAAGATTGTCATGCCTCTTCAAAAAGAAAAATAAGTGTTTAAGGCTGTCACCAGTGCTACTTATCTGGGGGAAAAAATCATGATTTTAAAAAAGGAAGCAAATTCACTAAATAATGCAAGTATTTCAAATGCAAAAATTTTCTTAAAATTATTTAATGTAGCTTCAGGAAAACACTTTAAGGGAGTCACTTTTAGGACTATCTAGTTACATTTCACATTTATGCCAAGAAATCCACCCACATGATTAAATTTAAAGTGGTGTTTCTTAGAAACAGAGTGAGAAAAGAGCTTGTCTAATTCACATCCTTGTATTCCAGTGGCATCATAATAAGACTGTCCCAGTAACTTTTGGAGGTTTTACCACCCTCTTTGGAAACAATTTAAGAATCTCATGTATCCATTCATTCCTTCTTTTATCTCATCTAAATCTCTATTGCTGTAACCAGTTTACCAGTTCTCTGAGGTTTTCTCCCTCAGTGGAAATAGAACAACCATTTAGGGACATGTGAAAGCATAAATGTTCATTTCTAGGTCAAATAAGCCTAGTTCCTTTCATCTTCCTTTCTGCAGCTTATTTTCAATCTCTTAATTGGTTTGTATCTCTACTTTGAGCCTTCAACATGGTTCTCTAGTTGTGAAATGCAGAATTTATCACAGAATTTTGAAAACTATCTGATGAGTGTTGCGTAAAATGAGAGAATTGGCTATTTCATCTGTCATATACTTTATATATGACAACATATGCTGCTATGCAAGCTGAAACACTGCACTTTCGAAGGCAATGGCATTTCTCATAAAGCCGATATATGCCATTTCTAATACACAGGCCATTTCTTTAGGGAGATATGTGTATTAGGTCCCCTTCCCTGCCCCTCCCCACCTCCGTTTTCCGGAACCGGACTGGGTTTCCTGATGTTATTACCACTTAATTCAACACTTTCAGAGTCACCGCATTCCACGTTACTGGAAAGAGGAATAAATGCAGCAGTAGCCCATATAACTGGCTACGTGATTGCTAGAAGGCCTAGTGAAAGAGAATACGCCATTTTATTTTTTTTCTGAAGGACATTATAATAAAAAAAAAAAGGAGATTTTTTTTCTGGCCCTGTCCAAACCTACCCATACCATACACTGACTACTTTAGGCATGGCTTAATCTTATTCATAGAGGATTAGGCTTAAAGTAAAAATAGATAGACTCGCTGAAAAATTGTCTTTGGCTTTAATTTTATTAGTTTGCTCTTGGAGAATGAACCAATTAGTGTGAGCATTGTCTTGCAATGAGCATCTCTGTGGAAGCCGTTTAGAGCACAACAAAGTTCCAAATGAGAGATGAGCCAGGTCTGGATCTGGATTTTATTATGAACATAGAGAAATGACCAAAATTGTATATGAGAATTTAAAGAAGATGAGGCCAAAGGGTAGACCTCCAGATTTTAGCAAAGTGGCATAAAAACCATGCCTGTGTCCCCTGCAAGAATGACAGATTCCTTAAGAACAACATTTGAACCAAACAGGTTTGAGGAGAAGCCCAATTCCAGTGTGGCTTTGATATGGCCATAGAAATGCGACATTCACTTCTATGGAGCAGAAGAGTTGTGTTTCTATTTTGGCATTAAACTGCTGGTCAGATGGTAGAGCTCAGAGAAATTAGGTAAGGCTTAGTTTTTTGTTTGTTTGTTTTTTTAATAAAAAGTAGTTAAGCAGAATAAAGGTGAGCGTGGATCTTGGCACATAGTTAAAAAGAGATTGCTAATTTTGGGTTCAGGGGATTAGAGAGTTCATGAGTGAATTTAAAAAGATTAAACAGGGACTTAGATGCAAAAAAAAAAAAAAGAAAGAATGACAACTGAAAGGCAGTTAAACAGCATGCATATGAAGTCTGCTCATTAATTGAGATAGATGGGTGGGAAAAAAAAACATTGTAGCCGGTTGTATGTGTGTATCTATATTAGATTGAAATGAAGTTTTTCAGTTATATAATTCAAAAAGAAAAGCAGTCTTAATAATGGAAAGAAGATCAAAAGAAAGTAAGAGAATTCAAAAGCAGATCTAGAAATTCAGTTAGTCTTTCTTTTCATTCCTAGTAATTAGCATAATAGCATAATTAGCATGTCAGATACTGTCAATACTTGTTTGTCAATAAGTGTTTGTGGAATGAATGGGAAGGAAAGAGGAAAGGGAGGAAAGTAAAAACAGGAATGAAAAATGGCCATCTGTGGGAGTTACGGGATTATTTTTCTATTTTCCAGACATCCTGTAATGATTGAATAATAATTTTTAAAGAGGAAGGAAAATAAGAGCTTGTCAAGGGTCATCAGAGCCCAAAGCCAGAGGTTAACACTACTCTCATGAGGTGACCTTAGAAGATCATTAAGGGCCCAAAGGAAGCTAGGAGCATTCAGAAAAAGTTTAGAATTAAAGTTACATGAAGCTAGTAAGAACAGAATGCTAGTGAATTTTCCACAATATAAATGTGATGGTATCCTGAAAAGATCATGAGCAGAGTCAGAAAACCAGCTCTCATCTGCTTCTTTACCACTTGATCCTCTGTTATTTGAGCTATGGCCCATAATTACTTTAAGCTTCTGCTTTTCATTGGTAAAGTGGAAAAATTAATGACAATATTCATATCCAACAGATCATTTTGAGCATCAGGTGAGATTTTGCATGTGCAAATAGTTTTGTAGACTCTATAACAGACAAGTTTTTGCTTAAAAAGCATGTGTCAATTACTTACAGAAAGAATAAAGAATTATGATATTAGACATTTTTGGTCAAATCATTCATCTATAGGCAAATAACGGAGGCATATGAGGGATAGTCCTAGCTCATACTGAACCATGGATTCCACAGCAAAGATTGTTTAAAAAACCGAAGGAATCATCATCATTATCATATCACTTAGCATCTATTGAGGGCTTACAATGTGCTATGGACTAGGTCCTCTACATATATTATTTATTTTTTTTATGCTTGGAGCTTATTTATTTATCCAGTCTGACAATCTTGCCTTTTTTAAAAACAGTTTTCATTTTGAAATATAACAGATATACAAAAAAAAGCGATAAATTTCAAAGTATAATTTAACAAGTAGTTATAGAACAAATTTCAAAGCATGGTTTACAAAGTATGGGTTGCAGCACCACAAGTTCAGGTCTTTTCCTTCTAGCTGCTCTAAGACACTGGGAGACTAAAAAGAAATATCAATATAATAATTCAGTAGTCATTTAACTCACTGATTAATCCTAACTCTCTGTTACAACATCTCCTCCTTTGATCCTTCTCCCAATCTTTAGGGATATTTGGACAATGGCCGTTCTAACTTCTTCATGTTAAAGAAGGGGTGTTTAACACCCCCATGTTAAAAAGGGGTGTCGACATTATAGGATAGAGGAATACAACTGGTTGATGGTCTTGGTGAGACTGGCAACTCTGGGTTTCTGGGTTTATCTGGCCTAGGAACCATCTGGAGGATCTAGGTTTCTGAAAAATAAATTTAGAGAGTGAAACTTTTATAGAGTCTCAGATAGAGCCATAGGTGTTCTTTAGGGTTTACAGGAATGGTGTTGGTTAGGGCTTGGAATACCAAGGCAATTAGCTGTATCCAGCTGAAGCTTGCATAAGAGAAACTTCCAGAACAGCCTCTCAATTCTATTTGAAATCTCTTAGCCGCTGATACCTTATTTTGTTACATTTCTTTTCTCCCTTTTGGCCATGTAGACATTGTTGATCCCTTGGTGCCAGGGCCAGGCTCGTCCCTGGGAGTCATCTACATGTATTTTTTACTCATGCTTCCCCTTAACTTTTTCATCATTCCCACTTAAGAACTGAGAAAGCTGAGGCACAAGAATTTAGGCACCAAGAGTCACCCCAACAATGGTTCTGTAACAGATACCTTGCTTTCATAAATGACAGAGACAATCACCCTGCCCACCGATAGGTGCTTGACCTTGAACGAGTTATTTAGTCTTGTCAAAGTTCCATTCCTCCCTATAAAGTTGGGGCAATACTAGCACCTCCCTCAGAGATAATTTGTGAGTCCTCATACTAAAGGAAATAGTGTAGCAACTCATCAAATACAGTGACTGGTGCACAGTAAAGGCTTAAGAAATGGAAATTTTTTGCCTTATTGTCATTATGCTATCATCACCAAATGTTTCTAATGCACTTGCTTTTACTTAGGTAGATAGAAGAGCACCTGGTAATAAAAATAAGTTCAAATGTACGTAGGCAAAAAACTAAGATGAGAACTAAAGTTGATATTGGGGACATCAACCCCTGGTAGGATACACATCTAACAGAATGAACTAAGTTCCCATTGACTTCATCTTCTTCATGATGCCAGTGAAAGTTGTACTTATGGGATGACCGAAAGCTCAGTTCTGTGTGGTCATTTGCTATCCAAGCACCTACGTTGACCAGCCACATCTCTCATTTACATTTAGCAGTGACTATGCATCTGCTGTTAGAGTGTTCTTAGAAATGAGAGCCAAGCTAAAAATGGAAAGTGCCCACTTGAAGCAAAGCCACATCTCACCATACTAAAGATAAAGTGTTATAACCTAAGTCCCTTGCTGAATAGAAATACTTTTAATAAGGTAAAACCACATTTAAATTTTTAAATTAATCTGTAAACTATTTTTTGTGTGTGAAAAATTCCAACTGAAACTATTTCAGATCAAAGAGCTCCATTGTGGGGGCTTTGTTAGAAAAAAGACACCAAGGCAAAACATAAAATAATTAATCATCCATCAATCAATTCATTTACTGTAGAATCCATCTATGATACAATATAGTCCTAAGTGCCCAAAGTTCTCTAAATAGGGTGAAGCCATATATTTGAGAAGATGGTGAACTTTTTAAAAACTGAAACATGGAACACACACACCCATCCCCAAAACAGAGATATTTAGAAATTGCTGTATCCTTGATGTGAGACTTGTCTCCCACAGCTATATTAATTCTCGGATCTCTCAGAAACCAAACATCCCCAAGGATGTCTTAGTGTTATCAGGCAACTATTACAAAATGTTTCAAGATTTCCCTAAATTACACATGGGTTGCTTAAGAAAATGTTAAGAGAATCTGCAAACCTGACTGAACTGAGCTATAAGGGGGTGGTAAGTCAGACGCTGCCAGGATGTGGGCTCCCCACCCCACAAGAAAATTAGATACTCCTGGAAGATCCATTTATAACAGGGATCTGGCGATAAAAATAGGCCACCATTGAAATAATAACTTGCAGTTTTACAAGACTGGCTCTTTTCTGATAAACTGATTTCTAGTGGATTGAAAGAATTCATTTAAAAATGTCCCCGATTCCTGGTATAAGTTTAACTCTGAGAGCTAAGAATGAGAAAAAGGTTTTCAAGCTAAGTGAAAACACCTCTGAGCTAGACAGACAAATCTGTTAGCATTAAAAGAACATTTTTAAGGTTGAATACCTACTTCTTCTATTTTTCCTCAAAAGACCAAAAATGAAGGAAGCTTGGATGTGTGTTTCAGAAAAAGTGATACCCTGCTTACTCCCTTAGTTCATTATAGATGGTTTTGTCTCTAATTTACTAAGGTTTTTGATGATTTCCAGACTGTCTAAATACATGGCCTCTATTCATATATATTTTGCGCTCCATTAAGCAATTTACCAATAAAGGATTTTAACAGGAGTTCCGTTTTTTTTCCACAGACAGCTAATAGGCATAATGAATAAATTCCAGCATTTTTCAAAATATGGAAAAATGGACAGATAATGATTTTGTGAGGATTAAAGAGGCAGACTGCTACTAAAGAAAAGAAATCTGCCTGAAATCATCTGAAGATAAAGTCTTGCATCATGTTATTAAAGGTTTCTCTCTCCCACGACCTAATTCTAGCCCTGTCTAATCTGGATTAGATAGCATGAATATTTTCAAGGAAAAGTACTAATTGTGTCTTACTGAGAGTTGGCTGTCTTGGCTAGACTCACAGAAATGCCTTCAAAAACATGCTGTTGTTATCTTCTGCTATTTGTATATTTACATAAAGGAATTAAGAAAAAATCATATCCGTCCTAGACTTCCCTGCTGCTCCTAAGAAGCCTGTGTATGTAAATCAGTTTAGCACTGAAAAGCATTCCTCTTTATTTTGTTCCTGAGTCAGGAGGCGTGGGGAGATGCCCAAATGTGCCCAATTCAATTTGTCGTTTGATAGCTCCATTAGGAAAATGAATCTCATTTTGGCCTCCACAAATGCTCACGGTAATGAAGGTTTACTTTAATATTAATTGAGCACACATTCGAAGAATTGTATTAAGCTGTGATAGCGTCTGTTTCTATGCTGTTGATTGCTCTCATTTTCTAACTGAATTCAATAAGTGTAGGTTTTTATTTGAGTGCTTACTATGTGCAAATGTGGCTCCATAGGAGAGGGGCTAGGACGCATTAAGTTTCAAATCACTAGAAAGTTCAATTCTCAATCTCTGCATATCCCCTTACCATAGAGCAACAAAATGGGTCAATGTGGGGAAGTCTTTTTTCTTGGTTCAGATGCATTCTATACTCCTACAATATTATATTTTAAGGAAAGTAATCTACTTTTAATTGAGAGAAGATTATGTCCTTTATATCTTCTCTAACTACACACGTGACTGAGTACATGGCATGTGTGGTAGATATAACATGCATATGTGCTTTAAAGCAGGAGGAGAAAAACTACTTAGGAGTTTAATATGGGATGGGTAATTAAGATAAAATTTCCTAAGGGAAACCAGAAATGACTCTGGCCATCCAAGCAAAAAAAGAAAGGAAGAGTGTCAGTACCCAGAAGGATGAAAAGATGGAGTTATGCAAAGCGACGGAACTACAATGCATTTATTGTCCCTTCTGTGAAATAAACAGGATCTGTGTGAAGATGTTTCATAACAACACAGGAGTGAATCAGACCATCTTACTTACAACACCTGTGTTCCGGAAAGACAAAGTAAGATACTAACAATTGAAGAGATGACTCAGAAAGTTGCCATCCTTCCCAATCCTGTGAGTGAGGTGTCCAGGAAAAAGTTGGGGAATGATTCAACGGAAAATTTCTCTTTCCTTATTCATTTACTGATTTAACGCTATTCATACAGTATTTTCTGTGTCTTAAACTTCTGCTCACGTAGACATTTAGAAAGATGATTGTAAGAGGATTACCAAGAATACTTGCCCTGAATTTCAGGAATTCCCAGAAGGGATGGGAGAGGAAAGGAGACGATAAAAGAAATCACCTAAGAATCTCATAGAAAAATACACTGAGTAAATACCAAAACTGGCTCCCTTATTTTGCTAAGAACATGAGGTGCGTGTGTGTGCGCATGTATGTAAAACTGGAAGGTGGGGTGAGTGGGGAAGAGGCAAAGGGAATGTTTTAGTCCCATCAGATATACTTTAGAGGAACTGCAGGCCTATTTATGAATCAACTCAATCTTAAAATTATTGCTCTGGGACTTTAAATTTTAATTATTATTTAACATGATTCTGAGATTCATGTCTGAGATAAGACATTTTAATCTCGCTCTAAAGCAAGTAACACATAGATCATAACACTAAATTATTTTAGCTACATCTCCTGAATATTTGCCTCCATATTTCTAAACAATATAATTATATTATTATTTTTCCATTTAGAATTCACCTATGAACTTCCTACTACAGAAAAATGGGGAGTTAGCTCTCTTAAACCATTCTCTCCACTGGCCCCAACCACACGCCTTCAAAACCCAACCCTCCCACAATCACTATGTCAGAATTTTTGGTTGTTAGTATTTACTATTTGCATTATTTTGACTACCTATAAATTTTCACAGCTAAGCCAGGTAGGGTACTGCAGTTGCATTTCCTTTCTTCTAAAACTTTTTGATTTTCCTGGAGTTAATCATTGATTTCCCTAGTTTTCTATGTAGCTATTACTAATTCTTCCACTAAAACTGTCTAGCTTTACTATAAAATTCCTCTTAATGTGATGACATACAGATATCATCTAATATATTATTTCTATTTTTTTTCTTAGAGATGTCCCTTGTAGAGAACTTTAGAGTTAATGTGAAGAGATTTCCCACTAGATATGCAATACATATTTCATCCTGGAAATTCCTTTCCCTGGTCTTGTGTGTTGAATATCTCATTTCTTGGTTGTCATGTCTTTCCCAACTTGATAAATACCATTTGGGTAGAACCATCCCACAGTAGCTACTTGAGAATGAGTACTCAAAAGGTAAAAAAAAAATACTTAGAGTGTTCATATAATTTTAAGGTGCAAATCATTTCGTCTCAGAATTTTGAAGGCATATTCCCTGTCTCCTTATTTATCCTGTGGGCTGTTGAGAAATCCACCACCATTCTGATTACCAAGACGTAATATATGCTTATTCTTTTTTTACTCTCCAATAACATTTAGTATGTTGGATTATCGCTTACATTCTGAAATTTCATAATAATGGGTCTTGGTCTGGTCTGTTTCTATTCCTTGTGCTGTGTATCCCATTGTTCCCTTCAATCTGGAGACTGGGACCATGGGTTCTGGGAAATTTTCTGAAATTTTTTTTCTTGGAAAACTCTCTTCCCTTCCTTTTCTCTGGAACACTTTTTACTTGGATGTTTAATTTCTGGATTGAGTCACTATTTTTAAAATATTTTCATTCCTTCTTCCCATCCATTTGTTATTTTGTTCTACTTTCTGGAATATGTGTTCAACTTTATCCGCTGAACCTTTTATTAGATTTTCTTTAATATCAGCTAATAATATTTAAATTTCAAAAGCTCTTACTTGCTCTCTTTCCATTTTAAATGCTATTCTGTTCCTCTTTAATAAATGTAATATCTTTTCTTTCTCTTGATTGTTTTCTTCTCCCTGCATTGTCTCTACTTTATTTTCATATATTCATTTTTTCTTTTCAACTCCCCACACTATCTCTATCTTACTTTTCCTCACTGTTCTGATTTCTGTCTTCCATCTTAGAGGATTCTCCTTACAGGTCTTGAGTTCTTTGGTTTTCCTCTTGTATTCAAGAGTAAAGAAAGCACTACAGATTTTGCTGGAAAAATGTGTGTATGTGTTGTGTGCAGGGCCTTTTCTTACATCCTTTCTATTGGGTGGAAAACCTGTTATTTCATTGTGTGACCTTTCTTCATATGTTACTATCTGTGAATCTTTTCTCTTAGACCACTCTGCTTCTCCAGAAAATCCCCAATCTCCTGCCTGGGGACAGAGGCCTGACTGTGAAAATGATGAGGCTTAATTCAAGGAAAGGAGGTTCAGGCTGTCACATCACCACAATCAACCCTCTCTATTTTTAGCCTCTTAATTTAACTCTGTCCTACTGTAAAGGCTGATGTTGTCTCCTTTCCTGTTTTCTCTGCCCTGTACAGTTACATTATATTCATTTTTTTTGCCCTCATTTCAGTGGGGTTTGAAAGAGGAGAAGGGACAAAAGTGGCTCTACTAGGCCATAAAATATTAAATTAATAAGGCACTAATTGCATATCGAGAACATATTCATATCATATCAAAATGACATTGTGTTTAATGAAGAAACCTAAATTACAGAAATCAATACATTTCTCCTATTATTTAAGTCTCAAATTAGTACAGACAAATATACAAATTAAGTTGGACTGTTTAATCCAGTGCTCCTACTGAACGTAGAGTGGACAATTAATTCACAATTCATCTGCTCATTGAAAGTAACTTTTGAGAGGAAAGCATCTAATTATTTTAGATGGTGAGCATCTTGATATTTCACACACACACCGTGAACAAATCCAGAATTGGTCGATTTGAACTCATCAGCTTCAGTATCTCCCCAGTAACTCCTATATGGCCACTCCTTTCATTCTCCTTTACAGGTGCCTCCCAACCTATAATTGTTGCTTTTCTTCGGGGTTCTCTCCTTGCCTCTTCTCTCACTGATATCTATTATGCTCTCTCTCTCTGATTATTCTCACCTATAACAATGAGTTCATTTATCCCTTAAAAGCTCCATGACTCCGGATTCGATAGTTCCACCAGAACAGTCCCTGAGCTCTTGAGTCATCTATCCAATCGCCTCTTGACATCTTAGGTTGGATACTCTAAAGTTACCTTGAACTCTACGTCTCTGTAATAGACTTATTGCATCTCCTTCCCTTTACGCTCCTTCTCAAGGGTTTCCTACCTCCATACATCATTCTGTTTCTACCATAATCAAGCCAGAAACCGAGGAGCTACCTTTGATTTCTCCCTTTCTTCAACTCCAATATACAATTAATCACCAAATCCTATTAATTCCATTACTTGAATATCTCTTAGATGTGTTAACTTCTCTCTAATCTACTGCCATTTACCTTTTGCAACCACCAAAATCCCTTACCTGGATTATTTCATCAGCTCTTACCAGATCTCCTTACTCCTTTGGTCTACTCATACCCCATCTTTTTTTCATTAGAGCACACAGAATGATTTTTTTTTTAATGAGAAGCCATTCATCATGTTCTATCTCTGTTACAACCCCCTCTAAAAGTTCTCCACTGCCCTCCATAAAGGAATCCAGGATCCAGACTCAGAATTGTGTGTGTGTGTGTGTGTATGTGATTTCATCCATGTTTATATCACAATGTCCACTGCCTTGCTATAGTCACACGGAACTTTTTTTTAGCTACCCCAAAATTCTATACCCCTTGTCATTACAAGGGTTTGGAACATGCCTGGAATATTCCTTTCATTTATGAATTCTTGACTATCATTTAGGATAATATCACTTTACTGTCTTTCTTCTGTATGAACAATCACTCTAGATTGGCCCCATTTTCACCATTATCACATTTTCTGTACTTTCTTTAACTTTATGTCTTCCTCATTCCACACTAATGCCTCTGCTCAAAGTTTATTATAGAGGTCAAATGAATAAAGTGTACCTAGTACAAGGCCTGGTACACTGCAGAGATCATTAAATGCAGGTTTTATTATTCTGTATTTCCTTCTTTAGACATTCATCTTTTCCTGTTTTGCTAATCCCCTTCTCTTTGAATACTATGCCTTTCTCAGACTCTCTTATTCCCTTTTCTTTTTCATTTATCTTTCCTGAAAACAGAATCAAGGATGAGGGATGTGAGATAGGAAACAGAGGGAATATATCGGGCAAGAGTCTCCAGAGAAACAGAACCAACAGGCTATATATAGCGTGTGTGTTTATATACATATCACCAGATTTATTTTAAGGCGTTGGCTCACGTGACTCTAGGGACTGGCAAGTCCAAGATCCTTCAGTTAGGTCAGCAGGCTAGAAATGTTCTCCTTAGGGTTAAAGTTGTAGTTCTGTGTCCAAAAAGTGCTGAGGAAGCCCAGAGAGGAGCAGATGGTATAGTCTTAAAGCTTAAGTTCTTCTTTTTTTTGGAGCCCCTAGTTCTTTGCTCTTAGACTTCTAACTGGTTGGAAGAGACCCACCCACATGGTCAAGAGTAATCTCTTTTACTTTAAGCCAATTGATTTTAGAAGCTAATCCCGTTGACAAAATACTCCTCCAGTAACATCTAAGCCAGTAATTGAGTAGACAAATGGACCCCATGGTCTAGTCACGTTGACACAAAAAAACCAACGGGGAGGAAGAAAGACGATGAAGGGGAGAAGGTTTGTGTGACGCTAATAGCTGTGGCTGTAACAAATGTGTTACCTCATAAGAAGTGGGTTTTCTTCAATATTTCAGTTGTCACATTTTAGTTTTTTGCGATACAGGTGATCAATTAGGCTAAGACCAGTTGTTATTTCATACTATGCTATTACATGTTATATGATATATGAATGTCCATTAATTGAATTCAAAACCCAGGAAAAAATGAATTTATAGGATGAAAAATCAGAAGTAGACTAGATCAATTTTTGGTGCTCCTCAAAAGTATGGATCTATGATGAGATAAGGAGAAGGTCTTGAAAAAGAATCACCTGAATTAAACTATGTGCTTATTTAAATTTAATCACATTTTAAAAGTGTATTTTACTTGGTTGGAATGGCATAGAGAAGCAAGATTAAAAAACAGAGCTTAATCATAAAGACCTTTTTATGAGTCTGTGATAAATTATGCAAAAAAAGTATTTTATAGTAAAAATTTTAATAAGTCTCATCCAACTTCTTGTAAGGACTCTCCTTTATCCTGAAATTATGTCTTTCCTCTTTTTTATCTTGTGGAAAAATGTTGATAGTACATAATTTTTTAGACACATTATTTGGCAAAATTAGAATTTTGAAACCCTATGTTGATCCCTGTTTTTTTGTGTTTGCTTGTAATTCATTTATTTCTGAATTTTAAAGATCTGGTAACTGCTTTTGTAGAAAATGCTTGAGCAACAGCTAATTAATTAGAGTAGGCTTTAATTTTATTCTTTTCGAATAGGACACAAAAGTGAAAAAGCATCCAACCTCACCAGTAATTATAGAAATGCCAATCGAAAAACAACAATCTGGCTGGGGTAGTGCCAGCATGGTGAATGAGTTTTAAAAGAAAGAGTGCTAGTCAGGAAAAAAAGAAGGAACATCCTTTTTTTTAAATGCAGGAACATTCACTGATGAGCCACTCATCTCCTGAAACCTTCCCCATCCTCACTCCTCAAGTTGCCATGGTGTTTCACTACTACACTCCCCCGAAAAGCCCCCTGCCACTGAGATAAGGTTGTGACAGTCATGATTTTGAGTTGTCCCATGTGCTTCACCAGCAGAGGCCAAGCAGACCCATCATTTCCAAGATGCAAGTTTGCCCACAAGATACACTTTGTCATGATAAATGGGAACACATTCAAGCTCCTGAGTAATGTGGTTCCCCTCCGAGTTGACAAATGAGTTTTCATGCTCTAATTCTTTCTCTGGAGCTTATGACTGCCTCTGCTATCTTTCCAAGAGATGATTCTCAAATGTTAAGAATCCAAAGTCAGAATGAGAACATAATTTCTCCCATAGGGCCGGCAACTCTGCCTTAATTCCCATTGGACCTGGATGATGTAGAGACAGGAAATTTACTATAGAAGACTTCACTCAGGGTTCTCCTCTATGAAACCTTGTCGAATATATCCGACATTCCCAACATCATTACACCTATTAAAAAGAAGAAGGAGGAAAGGAATGAAGGGAGGGAGGGAGGAAGGAAGAAGAAAGGAAGGGAGGGAGGGCAAAGAGAAAATTTGAAATAATTTTTTAATCTAAATATCCTATTCATTAATATCACAGCAAATAAATTTGGACATTTCATAAATGTTAACCAGTGTCATTGCATAATTACAGGTGCATCTGGTTACTCATAATGTTAATGCAGTGGTGTTTGAACATGTGCATTTAAGAAGTGAAAAATGGGGTGGGCAATGGTGGCGCAATGGCAGAGCTCTTGCCATCTATGCTGGAGACGCGGGTTTGATTCCTGGTGCCTGCCCATGCAAAAATAAATAAATAAAAAGAAGAAGATGTGAAAAATCCTCATGGAAATTCACTTCATAAAATCAGCACCCTGGAATAACTTACACTTTTCCAGAACCTCTGTCCAAATCCTCAGTGGCTGAGGCCATTCTGAAAGAAACTGTATGAAAAGAATTACAAAAGAAGTGTAATCAGAAGTGGCAAACCAAGTGGTCTGTAGTTGGAAATATTTTTAAAAAGGCAACTTGATGAGGAGGCTCAGAGTAAGAAGGAAAAGCCCAGTCTTTTATGAAGATTTCTCTGTCCTCCAGGGTGGGATTTTAGCCCATTCAGATACTTTGAAAATGAGGCCCACATGCTCAGAAGAGATTGACAGTAATCTAATGCTCCCATTTATTAAAACTCTGTTTAACCTTTAAATCATGGAAGCAGATTAAACTATAAATCTCACAAATTAAAATTTAAATAGGATGTGTGGAGAGGGAAGCTTGTGGAGGTGAATTTTAAAAAAACTATGTCAGAAGAGAAGATATGGGATAAGCGCTGGAAATGTAATGATAATGGTGATCATGATAATTAGAACATTTTATGTCTTAAAAATAAGGACACCTGGGGGTGGGCCACGGTGGCTCAGCAGGCAAAGTTCTCGCCTGCCATGCCGGAGACCCTGGGTCAATTCCCGGTGCCTGCCCGTGCAAAAAAAAAGACACCTGTATATTCGCTGAAATGATTTGGAAATGTCAAAGAAACTAGAATAGCAATAAGAACAGAAAGTCAATGCTGTATTGGATTGGATCTCCTCAAATTAAAAGCTCTCTTTGTAGTTAGATTGTCTTAGAACTTGTTAAACTGTCTTCCTTTGACAGCATAGAAATATCTACTTGTCAAGGTTGAATGACTAAGTTAATTAATATTACTGTAAGGTCTTAAGGATAAAAACTTTTATGTAATCTGTTCCCCAAAGGTTTAAGAAAATCATATTTCTCTCTGGTGAAATAAATGAAACCAGAATTCAAACTCAACTTAAACGTAAACGTGGCTTAGGAATGACACAGTAATACCACTCGGTGTTTCTTAAGTTAGCCTGCTCTTCCTACGCTGGATAAAAATAAAGAAAAGAAAGCATCTAAAGCAGAACCGCCCTTTTACAACCCAAATTTGCCCATGAAAGCAGAAATTTTCTGGCCCGATCTATGCGTTTTTTCCACTTTCCATCGCCTCCCACACTGTAATGACTTACGCATGGAATTCAGTGACTTTATTTTATTTTGTTTTACTTTTTGAGTAGAAAGTGAATGCCAACATGGAAAATGTGAATGCTGACCATTTTCAGAGGTGGTCACAGACCTTGAGGGAACCAAATAGTATCTAGAAAGATATTTGGTCAGATGGGAGTACCAAAATTCTAGCACTTTCCTTAACTTCACCAGTATTTACAGGGGTGGGAATATTTACTTTTGGGGCATGTGCTTAATCAGATAGCTTGAAACTTTTGGTGGGCAGAATCCTTCTCAATAAACTGAAGTGACCCAAAACCAGCACAGCAATTAATCTTGTTTATAGCTGAAAAATAAGCCGGTCCATGTTACGTGTTGACAGTTCTTGTGTAGAGTAAAAACTAGAAGGGTCTGCTCTTTAAATGTGATTTTATTTTACAGCCTAGTAATTTGGTTGCATTATGAGACAGAATCTGGGTAAGTAGCCTTTATAAGGTTGAGTTTACATTGCTGCAATTAGTTTCCTTTAACTAAGGGTTTGGATAATTCAAGGCAAAAGGGATGGAAGCATGGGATGTGTTTATCTTTTTGACCTTATCTTCTGCATGGTTTTCTTGTTTACTTAAAATTCTTATGGGCAAATTCTAGCAAAAGTATACAAGCCAAACTTCTTAGAAACCAATGAAAATGAGATCCAAATTTCTGAAGGACAATCCCAATTGTTTTACCATGCTCACTCACATCTTCTTTTTGGTTTGCCTGAATTCCTGACTGAAGGGTTTAGAGACTATACATAATAAAGATATATTGGGGATTAGGAGTGGGATGGCAGAGGAGAAGAGATGGACTCTCATAGTTCCATGGAGACAATGAAGTTTGTTAGCTAAAAGCCTGCGTCTTAGAACGAGAGTTTAGGCTGAATCCTGGCTTACTTGCTATGAATCACCTTAAGCAAGTTGTTTAATTTCTCTAGCTTCAACAGTAACTTGAGGATAATTAGAGAAATCATGTCTACAGTTGTTAGGATTAAATGAGGTAATATATGTAAAGCATTTATATATTGTAACCTGTCTGACACAGTGTGTTCTCAATAAATGCTTGCTAGCTAGCAGCAGCAGCAGCAGCAGCAGTAGTAGTAGTATAAGGATGAATATACAAATGCATTTATCCTAAGGCTTTATAAAGACTATGCATCATCCTTTCTCAGCCGTGAATTTTGTTTTAATATGAACTAAACTGCATTATTCCCTGTTTCTTAATCACTCCCTGGAGTAAACAGATCTTGATGGCTTTGAGTCTGTATTAACTTTTGCACACAAGTGCATTACAAGTGCTGTCTCTATAGCATTGGTTTTGCATGAAGAGTGCTCTGATGGTTCTCGTTGTAATTGAAACCAAACAGTGAATATAGGTGGTTTCTTTAACCACCTATGTTCACAAAAGCAAATCAGGAAAGCATGTGAGCTACAGCCACAAGTTTCTTTGAGTGATTTTTATTAAGTATTGCAATCCAAATATTTTCTTAATAGAGTTTTAAATGTCCAATATTTATACACTTGCTCATTAATAGACCAGTCCAACTGCATTTAAAGTATTGTTGAATTCTGACCAGATATATTAAGTGTAACATTTTCCTCTAACTTTAGACTGCTTCCTAAAGACATAGCTTTAACAGAGTTAGCACAATTAATGTTCACACATTATGAAAGTTTTCCTTTAAAATGACAACATTATGAGGCTATACAAGAGGTTTGGCATAAGAATGACATTCTAACAAAACTTTTAGATAATAGTCTGAGACCTTCCTTTGGTGAAATGGACAAAATAATCGTTTCTTTCATGAGAGAAAAAAAAAGTCACAAGCATTGCTATCCGCAAGTGCAATAGAACTAGTCTGTATGCTTGTTTACATTTTCACATTCTAACTTCTTATGAAAATAATGTGCAAAGAAGGCAATGATGTATGGTTCTGTTTATGTAGGCACTGTTAAAGATATAAAACAGAAGCTTTATAAAAAACATCTCTTACCTAAACTTTCTTAGCACAGATAAGTGCTCTTATCCCAAGACATATTTTGACTCTAGAAATATGTCAATAGCTATATATATTTTTTTAATTTTCTGTATTTTTAAAAATTTTCTAATAGGTGGTGAAATGACAGAACACTCTCTTCTTCAACCAGCGAATTTGAAGAACTCTTTCGTCGAGCTCCCTCTCCTTTAGCCTGATATGGACTATATCTCTCTGTCTGTTGTTAAACTATGATGACATGTCTGTAGCTATCAGAAAGAGAAGCTGGGAAGAGCATGTGACTCAATGGATGGGACTGCCTTTTAATTCTGATGATTGTAACGCAGCATGTCATCATGGACTCGTAGCTGACAGTGTGCAGGCAACTATGGAAAAAGATGCAGCTCTGAAGGTGGACCGCAAGGAGAGGTGTGTTTCACTGCCAGACTGCTGTCATGGATCAGAGGTGAGAGATCTCTCTGGAAGGCCAATGGGTGGCATCTCAAAGGAGGTGGATGAAACTGGCAGCCAAGAAGATGAAGAGCAATTTCTTTCTCTGGAGGCCAGCACAGAAACATTAGTACATGTGTCTGATGAGGATACTGATTCTGATCTATATTTTACAGGTGACAAACAAATTGTAACTACTCGAGGGTATAAAATGTTAGACCAACATAGCATTATAGGAGAAGGACGCTTGGCTAAGGTGCTGCCCATCGTGGAAAGTAACCAAGATTCTTATAACTCCTGGGGAGCTTTAGGAACAACTGGTGAACCTGATTTACTGCCAGTGGAAGAAAGCGGGGAGAGAAAAGTTGTTGGCACGATAAGGAAAAACCTGGAGCTTTGTAACGATACAAACTTAAGTGAAATAAAAGATGCACCCAAAGTAAATGCATGTGATTCTTCGAATGTGAAAAATATTGTACCTGAAAAGCAACTGCTTACTTCTGCTGTAATTGCTCAGCAAAGAAGGAAATCTGACTTCCTTAAAGAGGAACATGAAAGAAACACCTGCAGTGTCGTACAAGATGAGTTCTCAGCTACTCCTTGCACAGAGAGAGGACTGCCATTATCAAAAGCAGATTTTGGAAGCTGTTTCGTGCAGCCTCCTTCCTGTCCCAGTGGAATGTCCGCTGAAAATGGCCTGGAGAAGGGTGATTTTTCAGAACATCAAAACAAAAGCCTTCCAAAGGTCAGCACAAGAGATGGCATGCAGTGTTTACACTTAAAAGAGACTTCAGACAGCCAGGTGCCCACAGATAACCAAGTCAGACTTCGCAAAAGAAAGGTAAGGCACGTGCACAGAATTTCTGGTTTGGGAAATTTTATAAATATCCTGGTTTTCATCGCTAATTCTTTCTCTTGGATTAAAAAGATATTGAAATGTTCCTCTTTCTCTGCAGTTTAGCAACTCGCAGAATATCTTCTCGGTGAAACCATCAAAATATGTAAAAATTAAAATGCATAGTCTATTCAGTTCACTAATAATATTTATTGTGTTTGCGAACATTCTACATTGGAACTGTTTGTTTTATTTCCTCTATTTGGCATTAAACAGCCATCAGTTCATTTGTGATTATACATTATACAGAGAGTTTATCTCTCTAGGCCTACCTGAAGAGGGTTAGAAAGAAAGACATGGTATTTTTTTACTTTATATCATTCTTTTCGGCCTGTTTTATTTTCCGTTCAAAACGTATATTTTATCATCATAAAAGTAGCATAAATTACATATTGAAAGCAATCTCTTTACGAATACAAAGGCAGCAATCCCTTCCCCCAGCTGTGCTGATGCTATTTTAAATGTTATCCTGCCACATTTATCATCAGTAGATGTGGTATGTTGTCTGTTTCATGCCACAACTTTTGTTTTACCCAAAAAAGGGCCAATACCTGAAATTATGTTATGCTGAGGCTTCTTTGAATAATTCTGTAGATGTCAAGCTCCCCAAAGGAATTTCCAAGTGAAAGAAGCAAATATTAATATGTACCTACATGAAGCATGGTTTAACTAGTGAAACTTTTGCCAAAATTTGTCTATCTTTATGATTTTTCCATAATCCTTGTGACAATGTAGCGCTCTGTAATCCTAATGTAAACCTCAGAACAGTTTTTTCTCCTATAAATCCCACATGGCTATTTGCATTGAAGAAATTTTGTGATTAGATAGTTAGGTGCAACATTTTAAGGTCCTTTCTAGCCCGTCTCTTGATATAATATTAATTCATAATTTCACTTCTCCTAAAAACAAAACTAATGTTCTTGGATCTATTCGCCTGGAGATATCTGCATTGGGGAAAATACCTCCAACTCTCTTTGGTCTGTGGTGAAGAAGCCTGGTTCCTGTAAACTGGTTTTGCTAGCAAACTAGATCAGTTATGTGTCATTTGTTAGTTTAAGTGCAGTCAAAGATTTTATAGCAAAAGTCAGTGCGCTCAAACTATGCCAACAGAGCACCATGTGCTGCTGGTAAACCCTCCTTTCCTTGTATAAGTTGTATTAAGATGCTAATGTTTCATAAAGTTGTAACGATTGGAATATTCAGGTCACTTTTTCAGAAATGTCCATATATTCTGTAAAGCCTGTTGGCAGGAATGTAAAAATGCCCTAGGAAAATATTAACTGCATGGTGACATAGCTCCTCTAAAATAAGACAAAACCTGCCCAACTGCCGACGGAAATCTTAAACATTCCAGAAACATATGCTCACCACTGGGACATTTATATCAGTACTAAGAATGCCGGAAAGAATTTACTCTTGGACATGGCACTATAGCATGGTTGCATTTTGAGAGCTGCAATTATATCTCATTTATGAGTTCTAACTTAAATGTTCTATTTTCAGGATGTTGTCATTTTAAAGTGTGGGGACATTGTCTGAGGGAGTATTTGCTTTGATTCTACAACTCATTTGGAATGCCCTGCAGTTACCAGCTTAAATGCAAAACTTTAGGTTTGCAATTTACTCTAGAAAAGTATGGTTATGGGGAAGGCCTCTACAAGTGAAATTTGGAGACATTTTGCTGTTGTATTTGATATTGAATAAGAGCATTAAAAAGATTTTTTTGAGTTGGCAGTTAGAATGTTGCCAAGAGAAATAAAAACACAAATTCCTAAAAACATATGTTTAGAGTTGTTCATCATTGTATTGACTGTTACTACAAAAAAAGGAAACAGTCACAATTTTCATCACTAAGAATTTCATTTGTTGTTTATCCATTACATGAAATGATATTTAACCACTAAAAATATGGAGTGAGAGCCATATGCACTGAGCATTTGAAAGATGCTCATATTATACGGCTATCTGGGAAGAAAAAAACGTAGAAGACCAATATATATAATAGCATGCTACAACCTTATATAATAAAGCATATTTGTACATAAGGAAATTAATAAAATATAGACAGAAGTATAAATCTCTCATGTGACTGAATTAGAATAAGCATAATTCTGGATAAATAGGCAGAAAATTGTCAACAGTGCTTATTTTGAAAGAGTTAAAAGAATAGAAGGAGGACATTTTCACTTATTCCCTTATGTAATTTTTATAAAGTGCTGTAGAATTATGGGTGAAATGTGCACAATGAACAGAAGTACAAAAATAAAATAGTATTAGATAAACAAAACATTTGAATCATCTCCTGCATTGGCACGAAACAGCCCCTTTCTTTGTATCATCACTATTGACACTTTTATGAAATGGGAAGAAATATTTATCAAGTTGCTCCAAATGTCAACAACAGAGTTGCAATCAACTACTGTATTCCGATTGTCAGTGTAATTAGTTGAAAACAGAGGACTTTTTAGTAAGACACATGAGCCACATTTTCAGGTCTGTAACTGGAAAGAGGTTGCCTACTTTGACTTATTCCATGTAGTTAAAAGTGTCAGCCAGGATGCTAGTTGTAAGATGAGAGCTTGCAAAAGTGAAATCAAATATAAGCTAATAAAATTTCAGTTAGAGAACTTTAATCAGTTCATCATCTGATCATCTTGTGAGTGAACACAACCCTGCATTGAGTTTATGAGCATGGATTTCTTTGACATAATATTATCAAGATTCTAAGACTTGGGAGTGGAAAACAAACCTAATAGGAGTGATCCTGAGATTGTATTGACATAGTGTTCTAGATATATCATTGCATTTTAGATTTAAATTCCCACCCTTTGAAGACCTATAAGTTTTGGCAGGCATTCATGGTTTTGGATGATAATTTTTTCTCTTGTTTTCCAATACTGTTTTTGGTCATCTACGATAGTCACACATCTATTTCTTAGAAGTCTCAATTGGAAAGGATTGGACTTGTCAAATATTGAGTGTTTAAGCTAATAACTTCCTCATAATATGATGAAGTGAATCATGGAAATGGAACTATTAAAATCAAAGGAGAACCACACAGTTGGGGTAGACATTAGAGAATGAACCGGAAGGCCTTGTGGTACATGACAACTGCTTAGAAGACTGGGTGGATCCCTGGGGTAAGGGAGCTGGTTAAAAGCAATTCCAAAGAAGTCCAGAGGAGTGAGATGGTCTAAGAAGTCGTCTCTTTAAACCAAATGACATGCAAAGATGGAACATATGTAGTGAAAGACTTGAGGTTAGATTTTTTCTTAAAAGACCTAGTGTATTTGCTCATGATGGTGGTTTATCAATTAAAGAGAGTCCACAACTCAATCTTCTTTTGAGACCTTTTAAATATTTAAAAGTCTCAGTCCTGGCCCAATGTGGAGGCTGATTTTTCAGATCTCCAGGCTACTTTAATCTAACAACTCTGCCATCCTGAGCCTATTTCCCACATGCAGATCAGTGAGCGGGGGAAGAGTGCAAGGGTGACCACACTTCTGTGTGAAAGCAGGACCCAAATAGTGCACAGTTCCTTTTCTCTCATATTTCATGGGCTACAATTTAGTAGCATAGCCATACCTAGCGATGAGGGAAGGCTGAGAAATGGAGTGTACATTCCGGGAAACCAGATGCCAGCCAAAAATTCTCTAATCATAAAGAAGGGGAGAATTTATATTAAGGGACAACTCACGATCTCAGCCACACACTCTAACATTAATACATTCTGACATGCCACAGCATGTTCTTAAAGGAATAACCAAGCTGCATATATATTCTGTGATATTCATAGCCTGTATAAATACAAGGTATTTTAATTTCATACTATAGATTACCTCTCTATACCAGAAAACTTTTTTATACATTGAAGTGATGTTGATCAAATACTATTCTACTTTATTTGGCAAAACTCCCCAGGAGCAAAACCTTATACTTTATTTTGGATCACTGGACCAAATTGTACATGAATTAACAAAGCCTTGTAAAAGTCAAATGTTTTCTTCTTATCTCATCTTGAAAATGTGTCTGATTTGGTAAAGTGCATCTATAACTAGAACACCTTCTCTTTGTCTTCCATCCCCTGAATAGCTCTATGGGGCTTAGTGCAAAGAGAAGCCAATATTGAATAATATGGGGACATTAAAATAATGGGAAATTATACAGAAAATGGAATGGACTAAGGTAGGAGACTGGCTTAAAGAAATCTGAAAGGAAAGGAAAAATTGTCTAAGAGATCAAAACTAAAGAGTTGATGAGGCCTAGACCATATACCAAGGTAATGCAGCAATAAATATTGAACAAAAGCAAGGATTAATAGGAGAATTAGGTGCTTCTTTTTTTAATAAGCCCAGTAGCAGTCAACAAAGATGGAAAGCTGGCTGAGTGTCTATAGATCTGCAGATAAATTCCTAAGAATAGCATGATTTTGCAGTGGGATTGCACTGGTTTTAAACATAAAGGCCTGTTGAGCTGTTTGTATTTCTTACATTCTCTTGTTTTTAAACATTGTTTCCCTAAGGCAGGGTTTAGAAAAGTTGGCACTAGGTGGAAAGTTGGGTTATAGATGGACAGCACATTCCTGTGACATTTCTCAGCTCTATTTTTAGCTGAGTTTCTGTCCCAGGTAAAGCTGGTAGCTTTGTGAGTAACTCATTTTGTGCATTGTCAGCCACTAAAGACTGTCAAATTATTTCATGCCATTTAAGCTGATGATTGTTTAAAAAAAAATATCTGTAGATATTTGGGGTTCAAGCATTTTGCTTTACAACAGATACGATTTCCATAAAACCAACTAGAAAGGCAAAAGCATTTGATTGCATGATAAGGCATAACACTACATATAATGTCTGATAAAATCAATCAACCAGTAAAGTTTGAGCATTTTCAATATTCAGGCCCTGTCCTATACATCTGGTATACCATCCTGAGAGAGAGCGAGAGAGAGAGAGAGCAAAGTCCCTTACATCCTGAAGCAATAGTCCTTGAAATCTCCCAAATAAGGCTTCTGTTTGACTAACACTGAAGGGAGGGAACAGCTGTGAAAGGGAAAGTGGAGGAAGAGAGAGAAAGGTAAAGGGGAAAAAGGAGGGTGAAAGGGGCAGGAAGAAGAGAAGGAAGCGGTGGGTGGGATGTTGAGAGAGTGAAAGAAAGGAAGAGATAGGCTAAAATAGGATTCCAACAGAAGCATTGGTCAATTGCAAGCAAAAATAAATAAATAAGTCCTTGAAAACAGTAGACTTTGTAACAGGCTGAACTCAGATCCTATATCAACATAATTGTTAATATCAATTCCAAGCTGAAGTGAACAGAAATATCTCCTTAAGGATGAAGTTGTGGTCAACACCAGCAGAAGTTGAACAAGGAAACAAGGACCATGAACTTGGCTCCGGCAATTACAGAGCAAGTGGAGACAAATTATTGTCACTATCATTTTACATCAGGAACTGGGAGGAGGAGAGCCGCCTTCATGGGCTTTGTCTCCACCAGGCTAACAGGTCAACCCTGATAAGCTCATTTTCAAGATCCTCAAATGTTTTCATTTCTGTGAGGCCTTCCCCAATGTCCTCTGTGAAGAGAGCTGTTGATTCTCTGGATGTCTATTGAGTATGCATCCCTGTGAGAAGCGTTACCATAAATTTATTGGAATTCGATTGATTCCACCGCTGCTACAAAAATACAAGTTCATTGAAGGCAAAGGTATACCATTTCATGTCTGCACATCCAGTGCAGTGTCTGGAACCCCATTCACAAAGATCTAAATGCATGAATGTGCCAAATGTATAGTAAAGCAACTATTTTCAAAGACAATATCAGAAGTCAAGAGCCCTAGTTATAAAGATGCAGAAGAAATTAAACGATATAACAAAAATCTGCAATCAGGCATTCCATATTTATACCCTAAACTCCTCCCTGTTCTCTGTAGCTATTTCCATGCCTAAACAATGCATGACAGAAAATCTAGATCCTCAAGTAATCTTCAATATTATTATTCTTACCCTTTGCAACAAAATAACCTAACCGAGTTATTTAGCAATATACAAGTGGCAAATGTTATTTAGAATCTACTCGGTTGTCTCCAAAGGGTGGTCAAGAGCAGGTGTAGAGGAAAGAAATATTAGAATGTCCATTCATATTTATTTTTACTTTTGCCTCTAATGTTTTAGTTTGTATGTATTTTATAACATACAATGCAGAAATACAAAATATGTGTCATAGTTTATGTCTAAACACCCATACATATTCACTGAATGGTATACAATCAAAAAAGTTGGGCTAGAAATTCTATAGCTTCTCTGGTTAATGTCTGTTGGAGGAAGCTGGGGTGGAGTGTAGGAGAAATGCCAGAAAGAGCAGAGTGAGAGATTGAAAGACAAATGAGTAGGGAGAGAGTGTCATGTAATAGTGATTTCTCCTTTGACAACCACATAAAGCAGAGAGATTTGCTGCTGGTAACCTTTAAGGCAGAAAAATACATTCTGAACCAGAGCAATTAGATCTTAACATTTCTTGCTCCAAGTATTACTGAAAAAAAAAAAGTAGTTATGATGTGTGATGTGCTTCGGATAAAAGCACTGACTTGGACACACATTGCCAAGTCACATTAGTTATTAACAAGATCATTAATAAGTTCACACTAATCCAGCATCAGTTTTTATTGGAGCAAGTATTCATGTACTTTCATGATGCTATTATTAATAATTAATGGTCGTTTCAGAGCCAATTGCACGATAGATGCCATTGCAAGAATGAAACTGATTAAACTTCTTCCTCATGGATTTATGTTACTGTAAACCAGGACCAAATTATTAATCTTTTAATGCCAGCAAAACCACCATCAGTTTTGGCTGCCTCATTCAAAGAAATGCCAATATCCACAAGTTTGGATAACTAGCACAGCCTGTATAACAGAAGTCTGCCTCTGTTATCTGGGCCTTACACTCATTGATGCCAACAGAATCTGTCCATTTTCTGGCACGTGGTTAATAGAAATAAAGTATTTATCCCTCAGTGCCAACAAGAAGCCTATCCCACAGATAATTTTCTAACAGCAAAGAAAATTATGGTGTATGTAACAGATAACCTAACAATTTTCAAAGGAAATATGAGCAAATAGGAAAGTACACTTTTATTATTTTTTCAGTTCTAGGAATAAAACTAGTGATTAATGAGCCTCTTCAATTTCTAAGTTCTATTTTTGGAGCCAGTGAAACTTTAAAAGGGTTTGTGGCTGTCTTATGCACGTAAAAAAATTAACCTAGAAGTTTAGAGGGAAAAAAATGCTAAAATAGCATCATGAGCTGATCCAGAAAAGGGGCATCTTGCTCTGACCTTGATTTTCTAACTCAGAGAGTGAGCCATGGTGAGAGGTAGAGCACAACCTGACCTGGTGGTGTTATTTAACCTTTGTGAGCTCCACTTACTCCTGAAAAATAGGGACAGTGGTTCCCATTTCACAAGGTTGATACGAACATCACATGGGATGCAAAAGGTGATGAAATATCTGCCCAGTACAGTGTCTAGACTAATCCATTTGTGCCAAAACGTGAGATAAAGATCTGATAGTCAAATAGCTGAAGAATAATAAAATTATTATATCTGTGAATAATTGAAAGTCTAGTGACAGTCATCTGTCCGGCAAAAACGGCCTGCATCCATAGTTACTTGAGTTGGAAGTTTCTAGAACGCCCCTGGTAGCCTCACTGTAACGCTATGCAGAGTAGCAAGGTGGTAAAGCAAAATGGACTCTGAAACCAAACTGCCTGCATTTCAATCCTGCTTCTCTCACTTATGACTTTGTGATCTTGTTCATGTTCTTTAACCACTTTGAATCTCTGTTTTGTTTTTGTTTTTTCTTATCTGTGTAATGGGGTACTCCACGTGGTTGTCAGGAGGATTAAATGAGTAAATTACATGAAATAATTAAAACGGCGTCTGTTGCACAGGAAAAATGATGTAGTTGCTTTTTGTTTGTTTTGCCCAATTGTACTACATACGGATGTGAAAGCGAGCTGGACTGGCTGGGAATAAATGTGTGTGGGGAGGCAGGAGTGAGGACACGGACAAAACTTGAGAAGAAATTTAAATGGAAGTCAAACCACATGGACACCTTTGTCTATATTTATCTCTGTATAGTACAGCCCAGAATATGCATTCATTCACTCAATAAATATGTATTAAGTACCTTCTCTTCCCTGTGCACTGTGCTACCTGTGACAGAAGATCTGAATAAGAATTGTACATGCACCCTGAACTAAAGGAGCTTATGCATTAGTAGGGACAAACAAATAACTAACTTTAATTTTTAAAACATTTTTATTGTGAAATATAACATATATACAAAGCTAAAGAAGGAAGAAAGCAATAATTTTCAAAGCGCACTTCAACAAGTAGTTACAGAACAGATCCCAGAGTTTGTCATGGGCTACCAGAACGTCATTTCAGATTTTTCCTTCTAGCTGCTCTAAAACACTGGAGGATAGTAGGAATATTAATATAGTCATTAAGCAGTCATGCTCATTTGTTAAATCCTATCTTCTCTATACCTCTTCCTTCTCCTTTGATCCTTCTTCCAATCTATAGGGATCTTCGGGCAATGCCCATTCTGACTTTCTCATGTTGAGTAGACGTATCAACACTAAAGGATAGGGGGATGTAATTAATAGATAATCTGGAGAGGCTGGTCCCTCTGGGTTTCAGGGTTTATCTGACCTAAGAACCTTCCTGGAATTATGGGTTCCAGGAAAGCAAACCTAGTGTATGAAACCTTTATAGAGTCTCGATTTGAGTTCCCGGTGTTCTTAAGAGTCAATGGAAGTGATGTTGGTTGGAGTTTAACAAACCATGGTAATCAGCACTATCTAACTGAAGCTTCAATATGAGTAGCCTCCAGAAGAGTCTGTATTTGATCTATCTTGGCCCCTGATGCCTTCTTTTATTACACTTATTTTCCCACCTTTGGTCCAGAAGGTGCTGTCCATCCCATGGTGCCAGGGACAGACTCATCCTTGGGAGTCATGCCCAACATTGTCAAGGACAAATAACTAGCTTCAATATTAAGTTAAACTAAAATTAATATTAGAAACTAGTATAATACCAGTTTTTGAACTACAGGTGAATAAAGTCATAATTCAACCTAATCCAAGATGAGAGACAGAGGGCTAGGAGAAGACCTCTCCACTCTCCAGGTGGGAGGGTAGAAAAGTCTCACTCAGGTGGTGCCTGGGCTGAGCTTTGAAGGATGCAAAGACTGGACTTGTGGGAAAGAGAGAAAAGGAGGTTTATTTTAATTATTCTTATGAAATACTATTCTATTTTTAAAAAATACACAGATTTAAATCCTAAGGAGAAAATGAAACGAGCAAAAATGTCAAAGAAACCATTATGTAAGTGAACACTTCTAAATGCAAAGGTTTTTAACCAATTACTTTCTCATGATATGAAAGTCAAAGGAGGATGGCACACCATACTTTAGGGAAAGTAGCTTTCCATTTCTACAAGCTTTTTGTTTTAAATTTAGAAGTTTAGCTAAGCTGTGTCTGGGCTCACTTTTTATCAAAGGAAAATAAACTATCTAGATTTCAACATACTAATGTGTCCTGAAAAGGCTGACTTTAGTTCATTTGTCCATTTGTTCCTGGGCTAGAATGTGATTAGTTAGCAAAAAGTGAAATAAAGATCACAGAAATTACCTTGATGACTAAAACATTATTAGGAGATGTACTGCAGATATGGCTCAACTATTAAATGATGATATGAGACATTAATTCCCACTAACTCTCAATATCTTGGCACATAAGAATCACGTAAGAACCCCATAATGGAATATTATTAATTGCTTTTTTATAACTATGAATGATGAAACAAAGTGATTTAACCTCAAAGATGACTACAAACATGAGAAAAAAAAACAAGGAAATAATTCCTTGCTTGTTAAAAATTCAGTTTTGATTATGATGTTTCATCTTCCACTCATGTATTGGCCTAACTGACAATAGGAAACTTTCTTTAAAGTCACATTGAAAAGTACCCAGAGATATTTTCATTGAAATGCAACCCACAAGAAAAGCGCTTTATCTGCTAAAAGATAAAATTTCAGTTGCTATTTTATTTAAGTATAAATCAAAATTTTTTTTTAATTATTGGAACAAAAAAATGGACACTTTGGGGCTCCATGAGTGATGGAACTCTGATAGGTGGTGGTGTCATCAGAGAACAGCAACCAACAACGATGTTGTTTGTCTTCTATTGTTGCTAAACAAACCCTAAGTGTGAAACACTTGTGCTCAGCCCTAAATATTATTTACATTAAATGATAATTTATGCAACAAATATTATTCATGAATTTCTGAATGTTATCATTTTTCTTAAGAGAATTATGATGTCTATTAAACATCCTGTAGCAGGAATACTAAGGTTAAAATAAGTTAACAAAAACACTAAATGGATATATACCATTTTGAATGTCTATAATAATGAAGCACAATCTGAGATACGATATTTGGCTTCCGAGGATAAGTAGACTTTATTGGAGCTTGGAGTAGAGGAGGTGACAAAACACCCAGGAACTAAGGGGTGGCTGACCCCATGGCCAGTGTCAGCAATTGTGCTCTGAATTGTGCTCTGCTCTCACGTTCCCTAAGCTGATAAGAAAGGAAACTGTCTAAGTAGGCTGACTCTGTAGCAAAATCACCCACGAGGAAATAGGGGACAAAAAGACAGAGAATTTGCCTTTCATAGGTTCATGGAATGCTCCAGCTGGAAGAAACTTTAAACATCCTTGCCCTTCACTCTAAATGGAATAATGTGACTGTGTTGACAAGCGCGAAGAGCTGTAATTTAGAGCGCTGGTGGTATGTAGTCTTACCAAGGCGAAGTTGCTGCCCCACAGAGAAGATGCTGAGTTGCATATTAGCATGGGAAAGGTATAATTTAAAAGTAATCAGAAAGAATTGGTCAACATCAAAATGTAACGCAAACCTAATATTAAGGGTTCTTTCTTTCTCTTTTGAATGGTGAAAGGAAACGCTTTATCCCTGTATTTCAGACATTTGTCCATTTTCTTTCTGTGTGCAAAAAACAAACAAACAAAAAAAAATACCAGCTTTGAGAATTTAACTACCGTTTCAGGTATATGCTGAAAAATATTAAGGAAATTTTTTTAACTCAAAACAAAGTCTAAAATGAAGTTTTTCTCAGCTTCTCTGGTTTCTATTCTAGTTTTATATTCTGCTTTCCTATGCTTATTTCTTTCCTGAGGCCTGAATTTTCATTTGATTCAACTTTTCTGTACTCTTTCCCCATGATCAGCATGGAACTTTATCATAAATATTATCTCTGTCCACTTAGAAGTTACAAAGTGCTTTCTCTCAGACGTCCACAGTGTTTGGATTGAGGCATGACAGATTTTAAACAATACAAAAAGTATTTCAAACAAGATCCACACTGTGAGTAATCATTAAGGACGCAAGGGGAGAAAGGAAGTTAGCTAGCAGATTTCAGTATAATCTTTATGCAAATGTTTCTCTTAAGCATGTTAGTGATCAAGTAAGGAAATAAATTTGTATACTTAACATTCTGTCTAGCCTAGAAACAAAGATGCCGAATTATATATGTGCCTACCCAGTGCAGCTTAAAATAGAAATAACCCTATTTCTGACATTCAGGACTGTATAGTCTTTCTAATTCTAAATTGCCAACCCTGACCACCAGGATAATTTATTTTCATGATAGAGAAAATATAGGCAATAGTTATTACTTACATACTTGCATGATCGTGAAACTTAATTTGCAACTGTCACATAAAATCTCCTTTTTAGAGAATACCACTACTCAGCAGATGTCAATAGATGAGTCATTGCATTGATATAGGAAGTGAGGCAGGCATATAAACTGCCACCCAATATTTGTGCTTCCAGTGTTCCTTTCTAAAGACAGAGGCACAGCATAAAACACTCAAAGCCTCAGCTACTCTCCAAGTTATCACAGCTAAACTTGGTGCACGCAAACTTGTATGAGGTAGGGGAGGAAGGGATGGGGAATTGCAGGATCACAGAGGGCGCATTTTTATGCTATTATTTGCTACCAATCTATATTGCGATCATTTTAAACCTATTATGTTGAGAGATTAAAACAGACTATCAGGAATAATTAAAATGGCCACTCTAGGGTTTCCTATGCAATATAGCTAGGGGAAGAGAAATAAACATCAGTTTCTACCAGGAAAAAATAATAGAGGTGTTTTACTAGAACTGGGAAAGCTGCTATTGTAAGGCAACCTCAGAGTCATGCTGAAAATTCTGAAGAGGTGTAGCCATCATATCTGACACGGACAATAAGCTTGTGAAGAGATTTTTATTATTGCTCTACATTTCAAATCTGGAGGAATTATACTTGGCACAGCGTTGTCGAGTAATTGTTATCATTTCAGCTGCTTAGCAGTAAGTACTTGAATCTGGAAGAATTCTTAGCAAATAAGCAGACATATGCCCCTGAGGTTGCTGGCCCTTTATCTAAACCCAAGACAATCTCTTTTCAGTGCGTCTGTTCTGCTCTCTGTTCGTGGTCAATAAGAAGGGGCGGCTAGGATTTTCCTGACTGCTCATGGAGGGACTGCTTATGTTCAAAGTGACATATTTACCTACTCCACCACTACTGCCATTCTTTCTGCACAGAATTTATTGTCACTTTGGTAATACTGTTCTGCAATCCTAACCTTCTTATACAAGGATGTTGTGAAGCTTTTTGAAAACAAAAGAACTAAGCGCATCCATATAATTAAGAGTGGGTTATAAGCAATACCCAACACTTAAATGTCCAATGCTAGCCTTTCACTTAGGAAAGAGTTGCAAAATCAAATTTACTTTAAGGTAGCAACGCAAATTAAAGTTTATCCATAGTTCCAGGAACTAAAGGAAGCAGCCCCTGTATAAAAGGCTTGTTTCAAAAATTCAAAATGTTTATTTCAAACTTCTGCAGATTCACATGGTTACAAGTCCATACACCTGTGGGCTAGTCATAATTCTAGAAAGTTTGGCCTCTTGGAGATTTGGACTCTATCGTCACTTTATACTGGAGAAATGCACCTGTGCATTTAACTATAATTGGTCACTGTTATGATATTGCATCATATGCACAGTATCGCATCTTCTGCTACATCTTTTGCTACCATCTTTTGCTACAATTACTTCTGTATCATCCTGTCTGGTCTCTTTGCTGCTCCAACCCACTCTCCAAACTGCAGTCCAAATGATCTTTACATAATGCAGCTCCATCACTCTTCCCCCTTAGCTTCGAAACATCCAGTATGGTTTTCAAGAACTTTCATAATCTGGGCCATGCTTACCTACACGGTCTCATTTTGTGCCTCTCTGCGTCTCGCATTTTCCAGCCCCGTTAAACTCCTTCCAGTTACCTGAACTCTCTGTTCTCCCTCACCTTATGTTTTCCACCTGACACTCGCCTCCCAGCCCACCGTCCTGCTCTGGCATGGCTCCCTTTTTCACTCGTTCTTCAGGTATCATCTTACGTTTCACTTCACTCAAAAAAGCCTCCCCCGAACCCCTTAGATTGAATTTGGCCCTCCTTGTGTGTGCTCTCAGCGCATCCTATAGCTTCCTGTACACACCCTTACACGCTCTACTGGGATGATCTATTTACTTGTTCATACCTTCACTTAAAACTCTACGTTCCCGGAAGGCAGGACCATCATGCTCATAATTTCGTTACCTTTTGCCTAGCATATAGCTGGCATATAGCGAGTACTTATTACATTTCTGTAGAATATATGACTGAGTGAAAACAAACAGCATTTCAAGCCTTATTTTAATGCACTGTAATAGTTCATCCTACACTTTCAGTTCTAATTAAATCACTTAATCACCCCCACACTGTATTTCCTCTTCCTTAGTTCTAGCCTATGTTTCTTGGGCAATTATTAAAAAAAAAAAAAAGTAAGCTATAGTGAATAATATGAGGGTATTTCTATATAAAATGTATCTTATTATAGTTACTGTATTGATCTCCATAGCTATAAATAAATTCTAAGGTTTAAATTGCCTTGCTATTTGGCCTGGGAAAAAAGACACGTGCAGTCAGATTGCATTGATTTATTTATCAGGTACCTATTTTATCTCTCTCTTTTTTTTTTATACTGGTAGTACACACACATGGCTAAAATCAAAAGTTAAATTTCCTCTCATACCTGTCCCATTCTTCTGAATGCTAACTGTTTATGTTTCCAATTCTGGTACATTGCCAATATAATTATAAACACAAGCTTCTTTTCTATTTATTAATTAATAATAATACACAGAATCCACGATGTATTCCTTGTATATATTTACCAAATATTCATTTACTACTTAATTTCTACCAAGCATAGTTTGTTGTAATGAACAATAGGCTGACAAATTTTCAATCCTCAAAAACATTACATGTCAATGGAATTTAGGATTCTCATAGTATCTCTGAGTTTCTCCCTTGAATGCCCATTGAATTTTATTACTTTTGTATTTTTAGTTCTTCTACTATTTGCCCCCATGAATGACCAGAAATAAAATGTCCATTCTGCTGTTTATTGATGTATTCATTTTGAATAATACTTATTATCTATTTCAAAAGTTTAGAAAGCTAGCATTTACTCCTCAGTCCATCTCTCCTCTCCTACTCTATCTCCTGACTTACTTTGGTTATATGTATGTTTTTTATGTTTTAAGAGTTTCAGCATTTGTATTCTGCTTTGTGTTCATAATTAATTGTTATATTCTTCATTTATAGATTATGAAAATTGAAAGGCCATAAAATTTCTCACAATATAGCTATGTAGATATCCACTTTTGAACAAAACTGTGAAATTGTACTCACAGAGAAGTAAATGTAACCTCCTATCTTTAAAAGGGGCATTATGCAGACAGCAAATATAATAGATTTTAAGTCTTTTCTACTTTGTTCCCATGTTCTATGTAGCGTATCCCTATTCTTATCTTCCTTAGATTATTGTTTTATTTGGTGGACATATCTCCTTGAATAACTTCACCATATAGTTATGTGTGTACTTTTAAGTTCCTGTACATCCATAACGGTTCATATGTTAACCATATTTTCAATAATAATCAGGAAGATTAGAACTTTAGGCTTATTCTTTTTTCCCTGAGACATCTGGCGACATTTCTCAATTCTCTTATGATCCACTGTTGCATATTAGAATATCTGTATTGCATTGACTCCTGTCCTTTTTTGAAGTCTCTGGATACTCCTAAGATATTTTCTTTATTCTTAGAATTATACAATTTAGTAGGATATGTCTATAAATAGCTTTGCTCCTTTTGAGTACAACTTAATGCTTAGTAAAATCTTTCAATCTGAAAATCCATGTATTTCATCACCTTAGGAAACAGTGCTTCCAATATTTTGTGATTATTTCCACCTCACATTGTTTCTATTCTTTACACCCAGTACTCATATTAGATCTCAGTTGAACAACTTGGCTCTCTCTTTCATGTCTTTTGACTTCCTTCTGTTGTTTGCCATCTCTGGTATTTTTACTCACTTTACTTGTGGTGAGATTTCTTGACTTGATGTACCAGATCAGCATCTTAGCCGTCAGACATATCTTTTTTATTATTCAGATTGTCCATTTAAATTTTTAGCACTGCAGCCATGATTTTAATTTACATAAGCTTTTCCTTGTTTTCCTTCAGTTACCTTATCAACAAACAGTTATTGAGGGCTTCTAGGTACTTAGCACTCTCTGAATGTGAAGGATACCAAATGATATCCTTGATCCCAACTACTTATATTCTATGGGGGCAGGGGGAATAGAACATAAACCAACAGATAGGTAATAAGCCAACAGAAGAGTGAAATGGGTGAATGAAAAAAAATAAAAGAAGAACCAAAAAAGTGGGGGCCTGGAAGCCTTTTGAAGACACGGTTTCTTAAAGGTGAACGAGATCAAGAGTTTCAAAGGCTGTAGGTCAACCAAGAAGTAGATCAAGAAGAAACCTGGGACTTAACAACATGAAGTCTCTTGGTGAGCTCATTCATAACAATTCTGGTGGGGTACCTGTCTTCAGTTGATTCAAGAAGAAAAGGGAGGATGGGGATTGAAGAGTAAGTGAAGGCAACTATTTTGAGGAATATCTGCCATAAAAGTAAACAAACAAGTAAGGTGGAAATCAGAAGAGGATGTGGAGTCAAGAGAGGATTTCTTTTTTCAATGAGAGACATTTGGACATCGTATTGGGAAGCTGATGGAAATGATATAGTAGAGGGAAAATCAGTGATACAACAGAGGAGGTAATGTCTTTGTGATGTCTCTGAATAGATGAGAGGGGAAAGCTGCCCAGTGCCCTGTGGAAGGACTGGCCTAGGTTGGGAACTGAAAGTTCATAACCTGCAGCAGAAGGGAAGGTAAAGAATATGGAGTTGGCTCTCTGCTTGTTCTTACATAGTATGTTCATGCTTTATAAATTCCATGTTCTTTCAAATCCTTCTGAGGATACTAATTACAGGGATTTTTAATGTGTGTTGCTGTTACCTGAATTATTTCTTTTGTACTGGGGTCTGTTTACCTGCTATTGGTTTTACCTAAAGATTTAGTGATCTCGGTGGATCATTCCTAGTTATGCCTAAAGGAAGTTGGTTAGTGTAAGTGATTGGTGACTGATTTTTCTGTAGGAATAGATCATTTATGTGTTTCCATGTCTCAAATCTCTACCCTATCCACATCTTCGTCTCATCATGCAGAGATGCTACAAGTTTCTTGCTAATTTTCCTTTTTCCAGTATTTTCCCTTATTCTAGCTCATTCTACACAGTATAGTCAAAGGTAATCTTCCCCAAGAAACATCATCATCAGGTTGTATCTCTTCATAAAAAGCTAACCTATCTTCATAAAAAGCTGAAGCTCATATCCCCGGTTTCTATTTTAAAGTCCTTTATTATGTTTTATCCATGTGAAAATTTTGAACCTTACTCTTGCTTGTCTGAGTCCTGTAGAAATGCACTAAAAATCTGTGCTCACAGGCCTCACACGGGACTTTTAGAGTTTTTAGTAATGACTGTACCTACCTACCTGCTTCACTCCAGCATTTAACACTCGACGATTTCAAACTCATTCTTCTTCCATTGAGGTTCCAAAGCTACCTCTTTCATCCTGTCTCCTGGAAGATATCCTCAAAGAAGAAGGAAATAAAATAAATGAAGAGGATTAATAATTGTTTTCATCTTGTTTGAAGATCAGTCCAATAAGTGATTATTTGGTAGTGCCACATGCTCGTTCAGGACAGGATTATGTGTGAAAGCTGTATAGCTCCAGTGGCTAGTAACGCATAGTGAGAAATAGGAAGTTGTCTAGTAGATGGACGGATGGATGGACAGATGGATGGATGGATGGATAGATGGCGGGCTAACAGATGGGTGGCTGAATGAATCCATATTTCCCCAGCCACAGGTGATGCCTGTCTCTATTTTCAATAAGGCTGACGTAAGGAGAAAACAAAACTTCCTGTACTAGGTCCCTGGAAAAGAGAAAACAGATTCACTCACTATGCTATCATCTCATGACCTGGACTCAGATGTTTTGAACATCTTCTTTAGGTTTCAGGTGCATGAAGGACTGTGTCCTAAGATGAAATAAAAATGGTTTGCAGGTAGGGTGCGAAGGTGGCTCAGTGGCAGCATTCTTGCCAGCCATGTTGGAGACCCAAGATCAATTCCCAGTGCCTGTCCATGCCAAAAAAAAAAAAAAATGGTTTGCATGAAAATATATATTTGTTAATTCAATTGATCATCGATTCATTCATTCAGCTTTCTTTTTTTTAACCACCTGACATTTCAGGCATTAAGCCAATTGCTAGATATTCAAAGGTAAATATGCTACTGGCAAATGCCTTAAGAAACAAAAACTCGTGGGGAAAAAACACTCATAATGCTAATCTCTTATGATCCTTGCTCCATTAGTGTGGTAACCCGTTCATCCAGATTTATCCAGAATGCTCGGGCTAATAGCTGTTTCTCAGCATCCTGCCTGATTAGCTCCCCCTTTTATCCCCAAAGTACTCCATTTAAATGACAAATTACACGATCAGCTTAATAGTAGGCTTACTAAAAAAAACTGTGCCGTGGATGTATATATTAATGAAAATATACCTTCTTTCTTTCTCTAAATTTTAAGCTTCTTAGAAGCATAAGAAAATCCTGCTGTATAAGACTATATCTGCTTATGTTTTAAATTTTCTAATATTTTAAAAACCTCAACCCAGCTATTTTTATAGAAATTAAGCATTGGATTATTGGCATGATGCTTTAAACCATCGTGAAAAATAAAGCTATTGTAGCTGGATGGCCACAGAAATCCGTGGGAACAGCTAATATTCACAAGGAAATAAATAATACTAATTAAAATTCTGAAACAACATTAAAATAATTTCTTATTTATTTTATTTAAAGTTAAAAAAATGTACTTTTTGCTTGTATATGGATACATTCTCCTGTCACACTTTACCGCTATAACTGCTCACTTTTTCTTACTCCCTGGAAATGGTATTCTGGGAACTGATTATCTTATGGAGCTTTACCAACCTCCACTCCAGAGCTCAGTGGACAACTGATTATGAAATAATGATCCAAGATGTGGGAACAACAGAAAATACCAGACTGAAAGGAATGGTGAGAATTTAGGTTTATTCTGTTTTAGGGCCTAAGTAATTTCACCCATCTCTAATTAGTTGTTGTTGTTGTTGTTGTTTTAACACGGGCAGGCACCGGGAATCAAACCCGGGTCTCCGGCATGGCAGGCAAGAACTCTGCCTGCTGAGCCACCATGGCCCGCCCTCTAATTCGTTTTTGAAGATGACATCTGTGGTCTCTTTCACATCACCAATTTGGTTCTTGACGCCACTTACCCAATACTTGTTCATCAATGAGGCTTACTTTTAACCTCACTTACCTCAGTCCACTGTAAGTTCTTCTAAGGATTTGAGATTCAACCACGCGGTCTGAATTTTTCCCAATTTACCTCAGAGCTGGAATGCAACAAGGAGTCTCCCCATCTCTGGAAAAGAATTTGTGGTTCTGGTTATGTCTTCTTTTTCATTGTAAAACTACTACTGTTTATAATCTTTATTTTCTATGGTTGCTACACATAATAGTCTCTTTTATTCACTTTCTTTCTTGAATTCACTAAGTCAGTCCAAAAATCTCCATTGCTTCTGGGCACATGCTAAGAATAACAGGAAATTCATTATTTTAACCACTCTGTTTGGCCAAAGGCCTGATAGAAAGTTTGGCCTTTCGCTGGGCCCTGAAAATTTAGAGTATTAAAATCCTTTTGAACCAACCTTGAAAATCAAACTTTTACCAAAGTAAAGATTTTTAAAATCAGACTTTAATTATTAAGATATCTATACTATTGGAAATACCTTTTTGAAAAGACTGTTTAAACAAATTTCATCCTAGTATTCAAGTCTAAGGCAAAAAAGAAAGATTAGCTGTCAATATTTAGAAGATTATTACTTTTTAAACTGAAATTGTAATTTTGTCCTAGTCTATAAAAATTTTCCATTTTAATTAGATTTTTATTGAAATATATTCTTATTCATTCTTAATACCTACACGTTGATTTGGAATAAAATTATGGGACACTTCATGACCAAAATTTAAAAGAAAAAAAAGATTAGGGAATAAATCTCAGAAGTCTTTCATTCTTAATAAACCATGCTGATAAGTTTTCACATAAATACTACAGGGGATTGCTTCTTTTTTGATAATGGAGCTAGCAGAGTTGACTCATGAAAAACGTCATTCTCAGCCCAACTCTGCCAATATATCTCTGAGACCAGGTCTGTCACCTCCTCATCTTGTCCCCACACTTTTCAAGGGAGGGTGCTAAAAGAGGAAATCTTTCTGTCCTCTCAGCTATTCTTTCTTTTGATTCCTACATACTTGTATGTTAGTAAAGTGTGTTTAAACTCAATGTAATGAACTTTTTTTTTTTATTTGTCAGTGTTTACTCTCCAGCATTACTACTGGCCATGTAAGAAAAGTTGTCCCTGCAACTGAAAGGATATAACAGTTCCACTAAGAAAAGGATTTCAAAAATTCTCTTCCAAAAACCTGTCTCCCTGTTTCAGCGTGGATGGTTCCCTCGTAACATCCCACCTGGGCATTGGGTATCTTCCCTCGTAACATCCCACCTGGGCATTGGGTATCTTCCCTCATAACATCCCACCTGGGCATTGGGTATCTCTTTTGACAGGTCACGTGGACATAGGATCCCCGCCCCTCATCACACACAGTCTGGTCCCTGGGTGTTAGAGAACAGCCTTCATATTTATCTTCATGCATAACCTCTTTAAGACAAAGACAGATTTTTTTATTCTTTCCTTATTTCCAGTGTCTACTATTCAGGCACTCAGTAAATATTAATTTGTTACTTGATATTCTCTGTAGTACTGATTGAAATGTTTTACCAAAAAAAAAAAGTTAATACATTTTTAAAGGGCTATGTATTTAGCACTCCACTTTGATACTTCATCTAAACCATCAGCAGAAGTAATTCAATTATTGGATTGTTCATTTTTGAGTTTCATACGACTAGAGAGCCCCGGCTACTAGATGTTTGAACCTCCCTCATTTGGCAAATGGCATAGTTTTAAGACATCAGTACTCTCTGCCAAATGCATCCCAGGAATGGTCCTCCCCAATGAAGCATTACCCAACAAAGCATCTCCTAAGAGACCCACGTTGAAGGCTTCTGGGGACACAGGGCGAGTCTAACAGGGTGTAATGGATTCTCATGCATTATTTTCATTCGTCCAAGAGAGTTAATGAATTCCTAAGCAAGAATATGAGTCAATTTCATACCGTTTGGAGCAAATTATAGAAATCTAAACATCGGGTGAAAACATACATCTTTTCTTCAGACTTTCCATTTTCTCACTCCCCCACGCATTCTCCTCCCCCAAGAAAATGAAGAAACGCCCCCTTCACTCGATGTATGGAAGTGTGTACAGAAACCTAAGTCTGCGGTGAGAACAGCGCTGGTTTCTTCTCCTGGAAGCAGACTTAGATTCCAAAGGTGGCAGAGAGGACACTGCTCCCAGTCTCTCAACCGTTCCCTGGGAAAGTTAAAAATAAGTCCCGCTGAAAAAATAAATTGGCACTTGTTATTTGAGAAAATTGCTTGATTCCAGGAACTGCCTCATGTAGCAGAAATTTATTTACCATCTGTGTGGACTTTAAAAATTTTCCATCTTAACTGATACACAACTGAAATAGAAACAGACTTTCCGTGCGTAGGCTTTCCACAGGCCTCAACTTTTTAAAGGGTGCTAGCTAAGAAACTTTTCGGATCTTTGTGGTCCCCAGAGTGGGAGGGCGCCTGGGCTGAACCTGGACCCTGAGGGAGGAGCCGGAACTGACGTCACCCCAGCCAGGTGGGCGTGGCTTCAGGGTAGGAGTAGAGGGAGGCGGGAGGATCAGCTGGGGAGCACTCTGCGACTTTGCTGAAAGGCAGTTCTTTATTTTAAATGATCGTTAGAATGGTTAACCGGTACCTTAGGCTACAAACGTTAAAAATTAAAAAAATAGAAATAAGGGCTCCTTGGGCAGTGGATTACGTTTTTTTTTTAAATTGTGTTTAACTTAGGCAGTCAGATAAGACAAATGTGCTTTCCTCTTCTCCCCCTGTATCAGAGGATTATGTAATTCAAATGTTTTATTAAACTCTTCCTCAAGAGGAAATAAATTTGTTCACTGAGGGAAAAAAAAATGTGGTCGAATGGGAGGCTGAGCACAAATGGATTTATTGTTGGGCGGTGCTTTATGTAAACTCCAGAAAAATAGAGGGGAATCCAGTTGCCCCACTTTATACAAAATCAGCTGCCCTGCCAGGATGTTTTCACACAATGCTAAACTATTTTACCACTATCTGCAGAGCGGAAACTTGTGTTGCTTATATGTTTAATTCTCTTTGATATTCATACTTTCCCTTCAGGAAAACACAACTTTGGGCCATTTGAATATCTGCATAGACTTTTAGCAAAGCAATAGCACACTTCCTTGAACATGGAATTTTAACAACTAGTAGAAGGCCAATGTCATGTCAAATTATGTAGATCACATTTTCTTTTTAAATAGCAGCAGTCATTTTTTATTGCAAATTTTTGAAGTTAATCTTAACATTCAAACCTGGACTTCAGTAAAAGGGTATGGAAAATTACATGATCTCTCTGCAATTTACCTTCACAAATACCAATGTCTTCTACATTTGAGTACTAACTAGTTCCCAGCACCAGACCCAGGCTCTTTATAGCCTTATCTCATTTATCAACAACTAGATAAATTAGGTTCAAATTGATAGATGAAAGAGCTGAGGCCCTGATTAATAAGTAACATACTGCAGATCACAAAGCGAGTAAGGACAGGACTAAAACTCAGCCTCATGAGTCAGAGCTCCAAAGCCCATTATTCTGGCTTTGGTTCAGAACCAGGAATTAACATAAAAACCCAATCCCAATGGTACATATAGGATTTTAAAAATGAAGCAAAACAGTAGCATCTGTTTATATTTTATATAAATTTACATTTTATAAAACAGTAGCAGCTGTTTATATTTTATAAAAGCCTAAACAGCTTTAAGGTTTTATATAAAATACAGAAGACTTCAGAAAGTCCAGGACTATTCTTTATTTTCAAGATCCAAAGGAGAGGGGTGTTCCCTCTTTGACCTGTAGATTGGAAAATCTAAAGATTAATGTTGCCACTGAGAATAAAATCACTGTTCAAATTCTCGCTTCTTCTAGAAGACAATGCTGCTATACAAGCATTTTGTAGGGCAGAGAGTGTAAGGCAGTGCACTCTGGAAATAGACTGAATTTGGTTTGAGTTATGGATCTCACCGCTTGTTAGTTTGTGACAGTGTGAAAGTTATTCTGTCAGCCTTAATAATCTCTATAGAGTTGGAGTAACCATGAGAAATAAGTATGGTCAATGCATACCACATACCTGTCAAAGGAGGCAAATAAATGGTAACAAAGCTCCCATTATCGGTGATAATGACTCATGGCAACTGATGAATTTACAGGGCTAGGCAGTACTAGGAAAATAAGGGCAGAAATAGTACACAGGCAACTATGAATTCCACCATATTCTTCAAAAGCAGTGACTGCATCTACATAAATAAAACCTCTAATCACATCCTTATTCTACTTTCCCTCAGCATTAGTGTGTTTTGGCTTTGTGTATTATTTTGCATTTTTAGATTTGTTCTAAAGCATATGGAACCAAAGTAGAAAACTCAAGCCCAACCTTCTTACTCAACTTGCTGTTGCATCTTACACAAGTAAATGTCTATGTAGGAAATGTTAAAATAAATTTAGTAGATTGAAATGCTGGTGATCGGTAAAGGGGAGAGGTAAGGGGTATGGTATGTATGAATTTTATTCTGTTTTCTTTTCATTGCTTTTTCTGAATTTGATGCAGATGTTCTAAGAAATGACCATGATGATGAATATACAACTATGTGATGATAGTGTGAGTTATTGATTATATAACAAGAATGGAATGATCATATGATAAGCATGTGTTTATCTGTGGTTATGTAGCATAAATAAAAAATAAATAAATTTAAAAAAAAGAAAGGGAAGGGTAAGGAGTGTGGTATGCATGAATTTTTTTCTGTTGTCTTTTTATTTCTTTTTCTGAATTGATGCAAATGTTCTAAGAAATGATCATGATGATGATGAGTATGCAACTATGTGACGATATTGTGAATTACTGATTATATATGTAGAATGGAATGATCATATGTTAAGAATATTTGTGTTTGGTGCCATTTTTTTTTAATTTAAAGATTAATTTTTAAAATTGAAAAAAAAATGTCTATGTAGTATAATAGTTCCTACTTCACAGTGTTGTTGTGACTGAAAGGAAGGTTTTCCTTACAGCGTTTTGCCTGATGAGGTGCCCTGATGGGACTTCTTGGTTCAGGAACAGCTAAACCCTGGAAAAGACAGACTTGTTCATATGTCATTTGGTCTCACAGTCCTTCGGGGAGATCACCGAGGAACTCTCTTCCCAAACATGACAGCAGCATGAGCTGGGCACAAAAGGAAGACCTGGAACCCTGTTAGGAAGCTTAGGAGTGGGCAGACAGAAAAATCCTGAAGGCTGATGCCAGTAGCAGCATGCAGTGGGGAAACCGAGTTTTGAGCCACCTCAGGAGGGAGAAAGGAAGCCTGGAATTCCCAAGCTCAACCAAGCCCCTAAGTTTGGTGATGTCCTCTAAGTACTATCAGAAGGAAAACTTCTCTGGTCAAAAGGCCTTCGCAATCCCCATTTTAGGCCCACAGAGTTCTCCCTATTAAGATCAAGCAACAAGACCCAATCACATACTACAAAACACGCAGAAAAGGCAGATGATAAAATTGAAGTCAAGGCAGAAAGGGGATGATCAGAGTTTAAAAACTCTAAGGTCTTTGTATCCTTTAGGGAAGTGGGAGTTGAATTAAGACTTTTTTAACTTTTTTTATTAATATAAATCTGCCATGGAAAAATTTCAACAATAATCACTACTGGAATAGAAGTAGGGTGTATAAATGCCAAAGAAGAAAATAGAACACAAAAACTCAAACAAATAAAAGAGTCAATCAATACCACAACAAAGAGAAAAAATATTTCTTAAATGGGATAAATAAAATTTTAAAAATTTTAAATAGTATAATCAAATCCAAATATATCAGTAATCACCAAAAACATAAGTGTATTTCAATCATCAACTAAAGGAAGAATTTATTTGGGAAAAGAAAATACATTCAGCCAAATGCTGTTTACAAACATATACATAAAATACAAGAACTTGGGAACGTTGAAAGTAAAAGGATGAATAAAGATAACAAATATAGACAAATGAAAGAATATACTTAAGACAAAAAATTATTTAAATTACATCACCACATAATGATAAAAATCTCACCTGAGACAAATACAATAATTCTAAACAGGTACACAATAAATAAAACATTAATGTAACTGGATAAAAGTGTGAAAAATCTCCCATTTTGGTGGGAGAGTATCAGATCTCTTAATGAGAAAGCATAAACTTTTAATAAAGAAACAGAAGGTTTAAGCAATACAATAATCAAGCATGCGGGTGGCTGCCGTGGCTCAGCAGGAAGAGCTCCGACCTGCCGTGCTGGAGGTCTGGAGTTCGATCCCTGGTGCCTCCTGCCCATATGCAAAATTTAAAAAAATAAAATAAAAAATAATAATAATAATCAAGCATGCTCTGATGCATTTGTAACACTCTGCACACAGCAATTAAAGCATATATGTGCTTCTCAATTACTCCTGGAGCACTTTCAAAATTGATATTGTAGGCCATAAAATATGTCTTGACAAATTTCAAAAAAATTATCACAGAGATTGGATATGCAAACCACAATACAATTAAGTCAGACAATTTATTACAACTTAATAAAAGTCTCTATATATTTGAAAAATAAAACATTCACACTAGTAGTTCAAGAGTTAAAGAAAAATTCAGAATTGAACTTTTAAAATAACTGAATGATAATAAAAATACAGTGCTCTTCTAAATTTCTGGGATGCATCAAAGAAATATAAAGCGGACACAACATTTGGAGACTAACAAAAGTAAAAGTTAACTTTTTGAAAAACATAAAAATAAATATACAAACTCTATCAGGATTAGTCAAGAAAGAAAGGGAGAAGGTACAAAAAGTATTAGAAATGCCATGCTGGAGACCTGGGTTCGTTTAAATGAGATTTTTTTTGCAGATTATATGACTGTCTACTCAGAAAAAAAAAACAATAAAATATTCAGACAAATTATTAGAGGTAATAAAATGGTTAACAAACCCACAAAAATGTAGAAAATATATATTTTTAAAGTTATCATTTACAAAAACAACAGAAACTTGAAGTTAGAACGAAATAAATTTCCAGGTGTTTCCCTGTTGCCTATAGCACCTCCTTTCATACAAGATCTTATAAAACTTCTTTGGAAAATATTAAAGAAGCTCTAAAATGGAGGCTTATGTCATGCTCACAGATGAAAAAGACTCAGTATTGTAAAATTATCAGTTCTTTCAAAATTGCTCCATAGAGTCAGTGCAATTAAAATCACAATTCCTACAGTGTTTTTCAAGAAACTTGACAAGCCTATTCTAAAATATACATGAAGAGCAAAGAGAATGCTTGAAAGGGTAAAAGATGAAAGGACAAGGCCACCCAAATATCAAAACTTTTTAAAAATATCCTATGTGCCAGTTTGAAAGGATGTATGTACCCTAGAAAAGCCATGTTTTAAGCCTAATCCCATTTTGTAAAGGCAACCGTTTCTTCTAATCCCTATTATCCCTATTCAGTATTGTATGTTTGAAACGTAATCAGATCATCTCCCTGGAGATGTGATTTAATCAAGAGTGGTTGTTAAACTGTATTAGCTGGAGGCGTGTCTCCACCCATTTCAGTGGGTCTTGATTAGCTTACTGGAGTCCTATAAAAGAGGAAACATTTTGGAGAAAGCCAGAGATTCAGAGACAGCAGAACAGAACAACTTAGCCACGAGAAGCAGAGTCCACCAGCCAGTGATCTTTGGAGATGAAGAAGGAAAATGCCTCCCGGGGAGCTTCATGAAACAGGAAGCCAGGAGAGAAAGCTAGCAGATGATGCTATGTTTGCTGTGTGCCTTTCCAGATGAAAGAGGAGCCCTGACCATGTTCACCATGTGCCTTTCCAGATGAGAGAGAAACTCTCACTGTGTTCACCATGTGCCTTTCCACTTGAGAGAGAAACCCTGAATTTCATCAGCCTTCTTGAACCAAAGTATCTTTTCCTGGATGCCTTTGATTGGACATTTCTATAGACTTGTTTTAATTGGACATTATCTCGGCCTTAGAACTGTAAACTAGCAATTTATTAAATTCTTTTTTTTTTTAAAGCCATCCTGATTCTGGCATATTGCATTCCAGCAGCTAACAAACTAGAACATCCTATAATTACTACGGTATAGTATTTGTGAAGGAAGAGACAAATTGACTAATGAAATAGAAGAGAGAGTCCAGAGAAACCCACAGAGATAGAATTTTTATATATGACAGAAGTGTCCTTGCAGATAAGTAAAGAAGAGGGCTGATGCCTGGAAAATTGGTTACAAAGGCGAAATTAGATCAATCTCATCTCTTTATCTCTATCTCTCTTTCTCACACACATGCATACAGTTCAAGACAGAGTAATGATTTAAATATGAAAATAAATATTGGAAATATTTTAGATGAAAGTCTGAAAAGATAAATTTCAACTTGGGGCAGTTAAGTAAGGAGTTCTTAAACAAGATGGAAAGGATGCTAATAGTGTAATAAAATAAAAGATGAATATGTTTGAATAAACATATGTTAAAATTTAGAATTTCTGTTCATAGAAAGACTTTATAAAGAAAGCATTAAAAAAAACCCACAAAATGGAAAAAGACATTTGCAACTCAGAAACAAAGTATTAGCATCCAAGAATATAGAAATAATTTTGTAAAAAAAAAAGTAAGAAAGCAGATATGAAGCGTGCACAGGTGGTTAAGTGGTAAAATGCTCGCCTTCCATAAAGAGACTCAGGTTCCATTCCTGGACCATGCGCCCCCCCAAAAAAAAGAAAAGACATGAAAAGTTATGAATGACCTTTCCATAACAATGGCCAATAAATGCAAGTTAAATTCACAATAATATACCATTTTACAACCTCTAGGTTGACACTAATTAAAGTCAGTATAACTGGTATAAGAATTTTAGAAAACAGTTTGGCATTATATCTTCAAGTTAAATGTTCATATATTCCAAAAATCAGGAACCTCACTCCTAGATATATACTTTAGAAACACTCTTGAATTTGTTCTCCAGGAAACATGCATAAGAACATTCTTTGAATCAATATTCATTGCAGAAAACTAGAAATAATCCAAATGTCTATTGATGGGAGATTAGATAAAGACATTGCAGTCTATTGACAAAATGGAATATATATACTAATATAAAATAAAGTAAGCCCCTTAATGTACAATACTAGATTTTTATAAAATAATGTTGTGGAGAGTAGAGGAGGCAAGTTTCGCAAGACTGCATAGAATAGAATACCATTATTACAGAGCTTGAAAACAGACCTAAATAATATCTCATTTAGACATACATAGATATTATTTAAACCCTCTACTTTTAAAGAAGCAAAGGAATAAAAAGCAAAATCAAAAACCTTTAGGAGAGTGTCACACCTTGGAGGGAGGTGGGGATGGGATAGAAGAGGAGCGCATAGATAGTTGCATGCCATAAGCAAGCTTCCGTTTATTGGGTGGGATGGTGGAGTCACAAGAGATCCTTGTATTAAGCTTTCTACCTTTCATATCTTGGACATATGTTCCATGCTATCAATTAAGTACTCAAGTACAATAAAGAGAGCCCTTTAAATATGGTAATAAATGTGAATAGGTTTTAACCTTAAAGCTTTAGAGGGAGTTTTATCATCGTGCTTTAAATCTTTGTTTATGGAAGTTCCTCCAGTTCGACTGTAAAATGCTCAAAGGCAAAGATTTTGCTTAAGAATTCTAAGTTACACTTGGTAAATATGGCACAGGAATACATTAAGTTGAGGAAGAAAAGAGAACGTCTGCTGCTTTTATGCCACTTTGCGTAAGCTTAGATTACATCTGACCTTGTGTACTTGGTCTTGTTCACGTCACATCTAATCCTCCTGGTTGAGAAGATAAATGTCCTTCTGCCTAAAGCCCTTAGAGCTTTATGAACTTCACTTTGGTGCTCCAAGAACTCTAACACCAACTCTCCAAATTGCCCCAAGATCTTGACCATCCTTCTCAGTGTGCCCTGAGATTGGTCTTCACTTTTAGCCAAGAATTTGAGTGGCTCTTGACTCTTAGGAAAAACTTTTCATTGTGTCCAAATTTCATCTTTTTTTCTCTTCCTTTTATTATAGGTTATTTCTTTCACTTATCCTTTGGACTGCAAAGAAAAAAAAAAGTAGGAGGTTAGCTGCCATTTTCTCCTTCTAGCTCTTCCAAACCCTTTCATGTCCCCCATAAATAGAACTTCCTCTCTGTCCCGGATGGTCCTCTTTGCTCTCTAGGGAAAGTTGATATTCCCAGTCTTTAAAGACATAGGTCCTGGGAATCCAGCAAAATGTCAGGTTCCTGTTTCCTCATCAGAGAATAATAAGCCAAAAATAGAAACTCCAAAGAGAGCTACTAGAACAATGCTGCTTCCTCGTAAGCAGAAACGATCAGCCCCAATTTGAAGACAATTAAGCACAAAAAAGTACTTGTATCTGCTTCATGTGAAATCTTTAATAAATTCACAATTTTCAACAGGCCCTTTTCAAAAGTCAGACAAAATTAAAGCTAAGACAAAATCAATAACTAAGGAATGTGAAAAGCATAACAGTGAATATTCACTTAAGCTGAATATGTATCGCATTACTCTCTTCTGTTCTTTGAATGGACTTTAAAAAACTAATCCATGGCCCGATAGGTCATATTTTTAAAGCATTCTCTTTCCGTGATATGTCTCTGTTACCTTATAGCAGAGAAGTAAAAATCATCCCCAGCAGTTGTTTTCCTTTGCAGCTAATAGAATCTAGAACTTTCTGCCATAATTAAGGCCCAAGTTCCAGGAGCCATATTCCCACAAGAATGACAAACCTGATACATATGCAATCATCCCATATTTCCATGCTAAATAACAGTCTTTTGTGAAGTTCCTTGAATGCTGGCAACCAGTTAAAAGCACCTCCAGAACGCCTTTGCTTGTTTTTCTAAGACTGTACAGAAAGCTGCCTGGGATAGCCTCGAGAATTTTCAATTCAAAATCACCAGTTCAAAATCACCAGATATATGTTGTCTGACAAAGAGGAAGTTTGCTTGCTTCTGATTTATTTTTATTCCCTTGTACTAATGATACCTATTCATCATAGTGATCAACAATAAAACCGTAGGGTTATGGGAGCTCCAGAAGCAGCTATCACAGCTAATAAAACATGTGTTCAATGCTCTTCTCTAAAGACTGTTGGTAGAGAGTGAGCTTAAATACCTTGCAGTGTTACTTAGATTACAACTCTGTTGATTTTTTCCTGCTTTCAAAGGGGAGTTCGGTTTAGATGTAAAGAACAGATCCATCTGCACCAAGTACAAGTTACCAAGAACATAAGTGGCAAAGACATTTTATTCCTCCTGTTGAGGATAGATTGTCATTACATTAGGAATGTAAAGTTCCCAGGTGGGCTTAGGGTTTTTCAGATCTTCTTGGCCACATGTGGTATATCTTATCATGGGCTACAGGTTGAAATGGCAGGTGAAGAATTGGTAACATTATCTTGAATAAATCTGGGCAGAATCTGCACAGGCTAGGGTGAAAATGTACTTGCTGAGGTATGAGGCTTACGTATCCCCATTGGCCTCACAGCAGTAGGTTTGGGCCCTTCTGGAAAAGCGCAAGAGTCACATAATAGTGCAATTCTCATTGTGCATCTCCTGAGCCTACCGTGGGGCATTCCACCTTGCAGTGTAGACATGGAGCAGTACGCAAAACTGAGATCCTCCAGCTGTGCTTCCTCTCCCCTACTGCTAAGGTAAGATGAGCCAGTGGTCTCCAATAAGGAGAAAAATGCCCCACAAATATTGCTGCTGCTAGATGTGCAAAAGCATCAAACAGTGTGACTCAGTCAGCATCCTTGAGCACAGTGTATATTGTGGGGTCACAGTGCAGTGGCTTCAGAGAGAAAAGATGAAGCTTGTACCAGCTCTGCCACCAACTAGCTTTGTGATCTTGGGCAAGTCATTGAGACAGTTCCTTGACCTTTAGAGAAAGGGGACTGAAGGGCATTTCATAGGGGGGATGGGCAGGATTGGGAGAAATGTCCCTTCTAAAGGAGCACACATAGTTTGAAACCAGTATCGAGTCATAATTTTATCTTCGAAAAAAAGAGAAAAACTGTTTTTTAAAAATAAAAACTATGGAGAATAAAACCCACAAATTTTTGTCTGGTAGAAATTGACAGCATACACTTCCTCTTCCAACTAGATGCAGAGGCATGGCTAGGACAGGGAAGGGATTTAAGGGGAAGGGCATGGAGAGGCAGAAGATACGTAGGGTGAGGGAAATTACACAGTTGAGAAGCACTGTGTGCTGAATTTACACCTAAAGAGTTGGGGAAATCCTCCCAACACACATTGCTATGGTATGCTAATTCACTGGCATGGCTACTTTTCTTCATTATCACATTATTTCTGTGCCTATTTTTACATCCATTGGACCCTGTTTCCCCCTCACACTGTGAAACATAAGTAGCTTTCTTTCCATACAAGAAAGGAATCTGTCCAAGGATGCCTGGACTTAGTATCACATGTAAACCCTGCAGATGCAATCATCTCTTTTACCCTATGAATAACGGCAGTGGGCTTTCAGGAAAACATGGAAGGAAAGTCTCTGTTTGTGTGCTACAGTTTTGGCTGACACCATCATCTTCCCCAAGTCTGTCCCCATCCCTTCTCTTATCCCTTCTCAGAACCCTGCACTCTCATACCTTTAGGGTGGCAGTCATTACCTAGAGCTAAAAAATGTTTATTTATCCTGCTGCTACCCTAGGAGATCCTCCCTGGTAGAGACCATTCACTAGATGCCTTCACAGCTCCAGCAAATACTCAGGTCTAAATTATCTGTTCTTTCATGATTAGAAGGCATAGAACACTTGCAGTGAGCTTGAGGAAAACTATTATGGAAGTCTTGTAGTTGAACAACCAACATTTGCTGAGCTTATATCTTGAACAAAGAAGATATTTTGCAAGAACCTATGGGAGATTAAAAGTTGCTACCAAGAGAAGAAGCACAGCCTCTAATGCTGCAAGACAATTGGACAAACCCTTTTTGAGGAGCATGAGTACGAGGCAGCATCTGTTTAAGAAATCTTTGAGTAAGACACACAGCACACATCAGGGTAAGACAAACTCATTGCCTGTTGGGATTCATTTGTCCAGGCCATTCAGCAGGTCTCTATGGAGCATGCAAGACATGCCCTAGATGCTACTACTACAGCAATGAGAGAATCACCTGGGGAACGTTCAGAATGGGTGACAGAAAGTAATTTCTATTTAATTGAACAATGGCTAAGATTCAGCAATGAGCAGAGATGAAGCTGAACATCATCCATGCATAATATACACAAAGCAATATTGGGTGAATAGGGGGCTGCTCCCCCTGTCATCCTCCTACACAACTTATAAAAAGAGTTCTGCACAAAACTCTTTTTATGGAGCATGCTATATGGCATTTGTATCCTTGCCATTTTATTATGCTTATTAACAGGAAGCAGTTTTTCCATACGTTTCCTTTTTTATAGAAGTCAAAGGGGCCACTGTTAAGACCAGAAGGGAAAGAGAAATCATAACAGCCATCCTTCATAAAGTGTGCAGGGCTGGAGAAGTAGGTCCGTGAGATTAGGAAAGAACACACTGATGTGGGTAAGTTAGGGATTCTGTGGTCCAAAGAGCTTGTGACTCTCAACTCTCAACTCCAGCCCCCACCCCTTTCAGGAAAATACAGTACAGTTTCAATGAACAAGAAGATTCTTGATTCTTTTAGAGCTAGGAGGGGAAGAAAGCAAACATTTAAAGCTTTTTTATTGACGCAATTGTCTGAAAAATAAAATCAGGAAGAAATCTGCAGACTTGAAATCTTTTTACAAAGACCACCTTCTGACATTGGGAAAAATCCAGGTGAAGTCAACACCCTCGAACTTCCTGCCTCAGAGAAAGAGAGAATGAAAGAGGGGGAGAGAAGGAAAGAAATCGGAAAAACAGAGCTTCACAGATCTTAGAAATTCTCCAGAGGAATAACAGGAAAAAAAAGGAACATTCAAGAGAACCATCTTTTAAAGAACATTTATTCAAAGGGATACATTTAGAAAATTAAAGTCTGGTTTGTTGGTTTATTTTTAAATATTATTCTATTAGGAAAGAATTATCATTCATGAACTAGATGCAAGAAATTGCTTGATCTGTAATAATGGAAGTGGATTAAAGGCTTACACTTTTGGCTGATCACCAAGTTAGTTGGATTTTATTCTACAAAAGAATAAACTATGTTATTATATTATGAGACGTTTCTTTATAATTTGCTATGGCACAAACAGGACATTATAAAATTATACAAATTAGTTACAAAATTAATAATAAGCAAACTTTGAGGGATTTTTTTACCCAATATTATAAACGTACCTTTTGTCTCAAATGAAGAAAAACTGTGAGCTTGGACTTTAGTATTCATTGCATATGGCAGAGGTAGAATAGTGGTGGAAATACAGAAATTGCAATTATACATTTAGCCCATATTTCAAAAGTTAATTTGAAGTACTCTCAGCTGCTGACATAGGAAGTGCTAGCGACATCCTTGATTTCAAAATAATAATAGTGGCTTAATTTCAGACAATGGTCTTCATATATTATACAGTGTGTTCTCTGTGGAAACAGAGAACAAAGCAATCTTTTGGAGTTTTCTCAAATGCCAACTTAGCATTTTAAATAGCAAGAGAATTTTTAATGGGCTCATCCATGTTAGAACATTTTCTTGTCTATATCTTATCAAGACTTCAAAAAAAGCAAAACTTCCAGAAGTCACATTAGCAGGAATAGCAATGAGCTAACAGCTAGGAGTTCTTTGTTTTAATTCTTACCCAGTTTTATCCTGCGCAAATCATTTTATCTCTCCGGGCTTCATATTCTTTATAAAGTAAAGGAGTGAGCCTAGATGATGGTTAAGCTTCTTTCTTACTCCAAAATAATAGATCTTGCCCAGATTGCTCCATTGAAGTCCCATACCTAAATAAGGCTCAACATTTTGGCTAGAACTAAAATACTAAACTCTGGTAATATTTGATTGTTGTATTCGCATATATGACTTAAACATTTTGTTTTATAGTTCCTGGAATCATTCTGCTTTCTTTTGAAACAGTTTTACTGTAGACATTTCCCAACATTCAGAGGATTTTTCTATACTAATGATTTCAGCTCCTTGCACCTAAAATCCTCAGGGGTTCTTGATCACTCTTGGGCACTCCAGCAATTTTTCAAATCTTGCTTTACTGTCCAGCCTTATGGCTGCTGTTGGTTCTCCTTGAACCTATTCTCTACTTTAATAGAGGATTATTGAGAAGATTAGTGATAGATAATTCTTTTTAACTATTCACAAACTGCTCCATAAAGGATAATCAAGAAGGAAAGTTTTTTTTTTAATTCACATTTTTCACCTTCTATACAAGCAACAAGTGTGATTGCTTCACTGGAGAGGCCAGGGCTGGGGCTGGAGTGTGACCACATAGCCTGTCCAAACCAGTTGTTTTGGCATCAGCCTAACGCTGGCTGCTGTGCCATTTCTTGCTCCTACCTCCCAGCACAAAGTGAAAACTCCCAACAAGGGTTTGGGTGAACTTTGTTTTTACTTTCATCAGTTCACTTAGCGTGATTTGTTTACACATTGGCTTTTGCTAGAAGACTGCTTGTGTTTTAATCTCCTTGGTATCCTTAGCATTTCCTATAATATCAAATCATGTAACTATATTAATGGTGAACTTTCTTTGTTTCCTTGAAAATAAACATTATACGAGTTTTTTTTTCTATTTCTTCCCATGACCAGCATATTTATAAAATAATTTTCTACTTTAGTTTACATTTGTATCTTACTTTTAACTTCATCTGACCTGATTTAGCTTCCAAGAGACTTTCAGTTAATTATTATAATAAAATAGTATGTTAGGAGCAGATTTTATAATATATAAAATATTTATATACTATAAAATATAGTATACATAGTAATATTTTATAATATATAGTAACATTTTTATATAGTATATATAGTAAGATTTTTTATAATATATAGTAATATTTTTGACAAGAGCTTTTTTTCTCTTTTTTTTTTTTCAAGGACAGCAATCGAACTCGGGTCTCTGGCATGGCAGGCAAGAACTCTGCGTATTAAGCCACTGGGGCCCACCCTATTTTAAATGATTCAAAAAATAGCCATAGAAAATGTTGGCCTTTAAAATAATGTTTTCTTCTTTTGTTCATTTAGTAAACATGTTATCAACTAGTGCCATTGGGACATAGTTCTCACTCTAAGAAAGAAAGACATAAAAAATGCTGAGTGCAACCAAAGAGTCATGCACAGCAACAGAGATGCATCAAGAACAAAGATTTTAAACCCAATTTTGCAGTTTAATACAGATTACATAAACCAAATGAAGTCTAAAACTGGGCAATGTTTTCAATTAGGACAATTACAAAATAAACTAATTGCGCTACCATTCGAATGCATCAATAACACTGCAGATTTAATTTTGATGTCTTGAATTGATTCTCTGCGGTTCAATCTACAGCTGGAGCGGTCTGTGAAAGCACCCAGGAGCTCACTCTTGGTTAGCAGAATCCGTATTAGGAACTGGCCGTAGCTTTCAAACTTGAGGATCCACTAAGACCATATTCACTTGAGACCTCAACTACCTGTCAAGTCCTGTATGAAGGAAATATGGCAGGCGTGTCATTCCTGCTTCCAAGGGCAATGTAGGCAAAGCAGAATGCCTTCACGTGTGACATCCATTAGCCCACAAGCCCTGTTTCATGCTGAACATGAGAGCAAAAGGATTGCAAGGGAAAAGAGCCATGTGAACAGAAACGCTAGGGAATGCAACCTAGGGGAACCATCTGTAATTGTAAAAAACACAAAAATTCTAGAAACTAGATGTCAAGCACATCTCACATTTCATTTAGCCTGGGTTGCAGCACGAAGTCTATATGTAAGGTTGGAGATGAGGGACCACAGGGCTTCCTGCAGCCTTTGAGGGTCCCTGAATCACTCTAACTCTTATCCTCTGTGAGATGGAAGCTACTAGAGGGTTTTGAGAAGGGTGATGTGATCTGAGATACACACGTTAACCGGCAAGTGAGGCATATGGTACAATACAGCAAGTATTTCCTGTGCTCATGAAGGGTTCTTGGTTTGCAATATTTGCTTTTTTTTTACATTTTTCCTTCTAGCTACTCCAGGATATAGGAGGCTGAAATTTTTTTTATCATCACAATTGACTTTTTTTCTTTCTTTTTTTGTGTGTGTGAAAAACTACAAATATACAAAAAAAAGCAATACATTTCAAAGCACAGCACCACAATTAGTGGTAGAACATATTTCAGAGTTTGACATGGGTTACAATTCCACAATTTTAGGTTTTTACTTCTAGCTGCTCTAAGATACTGGAGACTAAAAGAGATATCCATTATAACTGTTTATAATATTTGCTTTTACAAACAAAAGAGTCATTTTGATTCTCAACCTACTTGGTGGTAAATGTCCACAGACCGTGATTTCAAATGAATTATTTCACCTCTGCCTAACCTAGAGGTTTTAAGATTCACTTATTCAGTCATTCAACAGATATTTGGTGAGAGCCTGCCCTCTTGCCAGTGGGGACTCCAATAACAAGATGCTGGAGTTCATAGAAGTCTTAGCCAAGCTTGTCCATTCTCCATAAATGTTTCCATCTCTATACCCCAAACCACACTGTCCCACATATTATACATTTTCAAAATATTAAGAAACTTTTTTCTACCTCTTTCTCTGTTAAGGACCCATCAGACATAGTTGTCCCAAATAACTCCTCCCTTCTTGCTGGAATTTGACCACTACTCTTAGCCTTCCCAGGACATGGTAGAAATTATCTGTTAAGAAAATAATGTACTTAGTGTATGTGTTTTACGTATGAGGTAAAGTATTTTAGTACAACAGTAACTTATTCTTTTTCTTAATAGATGTTTCAACTACCAGAACTGGATTTTTTTTTCCCCAACCAATTCTTTACTTTCTCATGTTACATGCTAGTTTGCTTCACGGGATCTTTATTTTTTTTTAAGCTCACGAAACTGTGACCTCGTATAAGTTTCCCAGGAGACGTGATTCTCAGCGTTTTGTTGGACAAATATTTGTGTTTTTTTGTAACTACGTGAACAAGCCAAACTGCACGTAGTCCAGAAAATAATTCTGTCCTTTTCACTACACTTTTTAAAACGCCGTATTCAAAGAACACTAGTACAGAGACAATTAAAATATTTTAATTTTACCATTTAAATGGGGGTGATGTTGAACCTTGGCACATAAAATAACACACTTTAACCTTTTGAGAAAGGTTTCACAATATGTCCTCATTTTACTTGTCACATGTGTGGTCATGAAAGAAAAAAGAAAGCAGTTATATTTCACAAATTCAGAAAATATATTTTTGCCCAAAAGTTAGCATAAAATTTTTTTGTTGCATGCCAACACATATGTTGGCAAATACAGAAGGCAGCCCTGTGGTAGAATTTAACATAAAATAATAACATTTTTACCATGGTAAGTAAATACTTTTGACTTTCGAATAATAGTAAGTTGAGTAAAAACGAAAACGTAGTCAAGCTAATGGCATTTCTATATATCCTTCTGAGAATAGTCATGTGATATTTAAGGAGATTTTGCTTCCTTAGGCCAGACAAATGAGGCAGCTGCTCAGTTCATGCTTGGTAGACATTTTTACCTGAAAAAAAATTTAAATGCCCCGTCTATCTGCCCTTTTAGTAAACATCTTAGGAATTTCTCAATTTTTGTTACATAATAACCAAAAACAAGAATAGCCATAAATGACTCAGCTTTATTCATCTTTTGTGATCTCAATGCATAGGAATTACTGCATTGCATCCCTCTTTATTTGATGAGAAAATATATATTTTAAAATATTTCATCTTTAATAAAATTCATCTTTTGATCCTGGTGAAAATTTTGAAGAGACTCACATGGCTTTGGGCCAGTCATTCATCTATTTCTGATTTCTTCTGTAAAATAAAGAAGAAATTACCTTATGGGGTTATGGCAAAAAAAACAAGTAAAGTGATGACTCTGCTCTCCTTCTGAAAGATGTAAAAAGCAAAAAACTGTAAGCTACTGTTGTCATTTATTTACTATTACTCACATAATGGCTACTCTCGCTTGGAAGCTGCAGCCAGCAAAGCTATAGAGACAAATTCGCAAAAGCAACTATTGGAAGCATCTTGATGTTAGAATATCCCAGCAAGGAAACCCATCAATCTCAGCACCATTAAGCGAGCGTCCCTGTGCACATAGTCTAACCCTGAGACCAAAGCTTTTGTCAGGAGAGATAGCCATAGTTGGATTGATCAGATGTATAGAAAAATCAGCATGTCTCAGGTTTTGGTTACTATATTTGCTCTACGTACGGGGACAGGGAAAACATGTTTTAATTCTAAAACAGTTTGTGATGATGTCGTGTACAGAGGCACTAAAGTTTGAGAATAGAGCAATTAGTTTAATTAGCCACTTTATTTTATTTTCATGATTATATGGTAGTTATTTGTACCTAATGAATCAGCAAGTGTTTGGAAAGTTAAAACTTTTCCCTGCATTGATTTGGGCATGAGGATGCCTGGATATTTTGACATCAAATAGAGACTGCTGTAGTTTCTCCTCTAGCCAGGGATAGGACAACGTGAGTTGAGAGAACTTTTTAATCTCATTGTATAATATTTTATTTCCAGAACAGATATAACTATTAAGATCTGTCAGGTTATGAGCAGGTATAGATAGAACCATGATCTAGTCCAGTTTTTTTTTAATGAATTAGTCTTTAATTTTATAGTATATGCTTATAAGGAAATATTTATCTTGTCAAGAAAGATGCATTTTAATATTAAAGTGACTAACAAAACTTCAAGTGGTACTATAATCTTATTGCATCTTTAATATAAGAGTTTTAAAGACTATCTCTCAAATAAAAGTGGACGCTAGGTGCAGTGACAGCAAGTCAGAATTAATATTAATCATTGTTAAATGGGTTAGGAAATAGCCAATACATGAATTTAATCTGGCCTAAACCAGGCAAAATATATTTATCCTCAATTTTCCTTTCTCTCATAGTTATCTTAAGAAAATTTGACCCCAATATGTCCTTTACTTTTGTTATGATAGCTTTATTCAGAAAAAATTGTTTATGTACCCTAACTTTGCAAGAATATGAATAATTTCCCATCTGAAAATACGAAATCCTCAACATATCATTGTCATATTCTAGACAAAGGAAAAATATCCAGGGAAAAAAGTTACAATTTAAGGTAAAAATATATTTTCTGTTTCCAGCTTCTACTTTTCTTTTCAAATTAAGCCCTCTAAGTGTCCTTACCACTAGTTTTAATTGTGTGTTTAGTGTAGATTTTATTTTTGAGTCTATAAAAACGTGTTTTCCAAAGTTCATAGGAAAATGTATCAAAAGAATTATGAATTGCTATAAGGCTCAGGGATTAAAAACTGCCAATTCTAGTGGCACACGTAATTGTTGAAGCTCCTACAACAATACAGAATTGTACTAACATGCAAAAGGGCAATGCAGAGTTCAATTCTCTGGGGTCAGATTCCTATATCCTGCCCTATGTTTGCCTTGACATAGACAATACTTTAAAAATAATAGATAGCCAGAGACCCGGGTTCGATTCCTGGTGCCTGCTCATGCAAAAAAAAAAAAATACTTAGAAGTTTAAGAATTGTGCTTTTGGGGAATTAAAACAAATACCCAGGTGGTACAATTGTAGCTCAGTGGCAGAATTCTCATCTGCCATGCTGGAGACCTGGGTTCCATTCCCGGAACCTGTCCATGCCAAAAAAAATTCCCACCCAATCTCTTCCTCTTTGAGGAGACAACTGCCCTTCATTTAACACTGGAAATACTCCTCCAGGATTTCCAAAATTGTCTTTCCTTGTTCTTCCTCTTGCAAAGGCACAGGTAAACCCTATTTCTTCCATTACATCCTTTCCACTAGGGTTGAGTTATGTGCCAATCTCTACATCCCTAAAGACTGTCATTTATTGAAATCCAATAGTATACTTATCTTTCTACCAAAAACAAAAACAAAAAAGAGACTCTGTCAAGCCAGGGATCTCTGATTCTAGGTCATTTCACAATACTGGGATGTTTTTTCGTGATTGCTTCATAAGTTTAACTCTCTGGAATGATTGTGGCTTGTAAGGTACAAGATGATCTTTAAGTTAGCTCCCTCAGTAATCCATGAAATACAAACTGGCCTCCAACTCTATTGCTTGAGCTCATCCTGGTCTCAAAACAAAATGGCTAAAACCCATAGGAAGGAAGGACAGACACTTCGAAACCTCTTATGCTCCCAGGAAATTATCAAAACATAGAGTGGCATTTCCTTGTTGTCAAATCTACTTCTTGTACATTTGTAGAAGAATATTAGAAACATCTTCTGCACCAGAAGTGTTCTAAAACAAGATATAATGAATCTGAAGTTAAAAGTAAAAACTAAACACTGTGCACTATGGAGAAAGGAGGGCATTATTTTTGAAATTTTTTTCATTGCTACGTACTGTATATTCACATACATGCAATCATCCAAAGTGTACAATCAATGGTTCACAATATCATCCTATAGCTGTACATTTATCATCACAATCAACCTTTTTTTCTTGAGGACATTACTTTTAAGAAGGATAATGTAAACACTACCCTTAAAAGAAACTTTAGGAGATGCTGGAGAGAAACCAGTCTTTCAGCCTCATGCCATGAACACTGCTTGAGAACATACTTCTGTTCCAGGGTTTCATAACTCATTACCACCCTTTTCTCCATGTGCGTGGAAGTGTAAGTGGAATGACATACCATGGACTGAGCAAAGGGAGTGAGTCACCTGGGCAAGAGCCAGACTCAGAGATGGACACCAATTGACTACATTTCCAACTGAAGCATTTCCAAGACTGAGTTTTGCTTCCTTTTTTTAAAATAATTGCACCCTTCAGAGTTAAATTTATTGGCCTTTGGTTCTCCCTGTTGCCTAATATCCTGGGTCTTGTATCTTTCAGAAATGTTTCTGTTCTCTGGACAAAGTTGGAAGGCTCAATTATTTTCTGTATATGTATACACCCATATACACAGCTGCTCACATACATATACCATTCTAGAATCCTTCAGGATGTGATAGAGAGAATTTGCATATATGTTTTCTCAAATCATTAGATCTACAAGGAGGGAATTTTAATGTTTGAGATTCATTTACAAAATATTCTCAGAATGTCAGGGAAATCAATTTAGCTAGTTCAACTGAAAAAACAAAACAAAACATAAAAATAACAAAACAAACACACGACACAAAGAACACAACACAACACAACACCTTCTACACCAGAATAGGTAGCAAATATTAGACAAATTTTCATATATGTTCTTGTATCCTTCATCTTAGTTTATTTTCTGCATAGACTAAAATAGAAAAAAAAAAAAAGAATCTTAGGAAACAGAATTCATTGTACTGTTAACACCTAGAACAACTAAAGATCTACAAGCTAGTGAGTCATTTTTTTTCTTTTATAAATAATATTGAGAAGTAGTTATGAGTGGACTCTGGAGCTAGGTTTACTGTACAAAAGAATCCCATTTCCACCACTTACTGGTTCAGTAAACTTGGTCAAAAATGATAAAATATTTGAAAATGTATGTCAAGCTGATTCTCATGACCTATGCACTCAGCTGAACCAAATTCAATTTATGCCAAATAGACAAGGTTCAAAGTCACATAAAGAGTTAGTGTCACGTACTCAATAAAAAAATATATATAAGAATCATATACTATATAATTAGTATTATATTTATATTGATTATAACATTAAATATATAAGAATCATAACACTAGTATTTAATACAAATATATTAAAAATATTTGACAATAAAAAAACATATTTTAAACCTACTATTGGAGATGAGTAGACTTCAGGTGACCCTTTTATTTCTATGGAAAATGGCCTCCATTCTGATTCGAAAAATCAACATTTGGGCAACTTATTAATCAGTAGAGAGCCATGTCAGTTAATGCAATGACTCTACGAGTCCTGAACACAATAAAGGTTAGAGGATTGCTTTGAAACCACAAGAACTGAGTCCCAGATTTTTTTTCTTTTGTTTTAATAGCCACAGAGCCAAAGGTCTCTGCCTCTGTGTATGATGATTTTGTACTTAGTCACAACTAAATAACACTTCCAAGCCCTTGCCTCATAATGTCGATTTTTCCCACTGGGAGGGCTTTGTGGAAATCAGGAGAAGAAAGCAAGAAGTGAGCGTTATTTTTCAGACTTTCTCAAAATTTAAAATGGCAGAGAAAGAAAAAAGCAGACTGATTTAAATGTTCAAAAGGAGTATATTATTTGAGTAAATTTTGTTAGTGAAATACATTATAGCATTTTATATCCCGAAGGGTTGTTCCCTGAGTAATACCATGACAACAAGACAGAAACATCATTAACACAGAGAGCAAATATTTTCTTCTGTCAGTTTTCATGCTTCTTTGTTCTCAATTATGGAACAATTGTATATGTTGTTTTCTACTCTTTCCAGAGGGAATTACCATTCTTTCACCAATTTAAGGGATCCTTGAAGAACTAAATTTGCCATTAGGGCTCTATTTATTTATTTCCTTTTTAGAAAACAAAACAGAATTTTTTTTGGCTTTCATTTAGTTTTTCTGATTTATAATTGTTAAGTTACTAAATCTTTTCCCACAGCTCTTCAGATAGTGACAATGTATATAAGGAATTTTACCAATAGTTTGATGCTATTTCAGTCGTAATCATATTAACAGATGATAACTTTAACCATCCACATTGCTTGAGATTCTCTGAGTGTTTTTCTAAGCAATGATTAAAAAAGACACAAATTTCTGAAAAGTGTATTTCTCTATATCTCTGAGGAGCCCTTTTATATACTTCAGTTTGGCTGATTGAAGAATTTTTCCAAGGACTGAATATACAGATTCCTCTGCTTTTTAAACTCCTAAGCTGGAAACAAAAGAGAGCTGTCTGGTTCACTTTAGCTTTGCTTTCCTTTCTTTTATAACTGTTGTACCTCAAGGTAAGGCAATGCCACCCAAAAAAAGAGGCTTCCCTACAAGAAAGTCTAGTTAAGTCTGCAGACACTGGCAGGTCATAGATATGAATTCTTCCCTCTTCATTACTGTACTTTTGCAAAATTGACCAGGTGTTCTGCTCTTTGGGGCTGTTAGAGGTGACAGGTCTAATAATTGGTGTGGCCTCACCTTGTGCCCACTGTTATAAATCTGGATTTGGGGTAGAAAGTCAGATGCTGGGGGCTTCGCAGCTGTTGATCGAGCTCTACGGAGATCTACTCTATATCTCTGTGCTTTTGTCTCTGAAATACAGGCTTATGTTTGTTATTGCTTGGAACTTCCTGCTTCTTTCTTCAGATCACCCATTTAACCTCCCCCCTTTCCTCAAAAACAATTCTGTTCTCTATTTCTGGTTAAAGAAGTGATGAATACTGCAATCTGTGGTCAACTGCCTTTTGGACAGAAATGGAAGGAAACCAAGAGTATGCATTAAAAGTGAAATACTAAAACAAAAAAAAATTTCATTGAAATTCTCTCTCTTTCTCTTTCATTCTCTTCCTCTCTCCTCTTTTCTCCTCCCTCCTTCCTTTCTTCCTCTTTCTTTCCTCTCTTTCCTCCCTTCCCTCCCTTAAATATGGAATTTGAAGAATATGTGAATTTATGCACGAATATTCTAGCTTTTTTGCTTTTAAGGCATTTGTGGAGTGAATGATTTTATTTATTATGGGGAATTTTCATATCTACAAATTTCATAGTTACCTACACAAATAGCTTTAAATGGATTTTTCTTGTCGCATTTAAGACAAGTAAAACGTTCTCCAATGTTCATTTGTCAGCGTCCCGTGCTCCTTTAACTCTACCATGTGTCTTATCACTCCATGATCTTGGAAACAGGCCTTGATGTCCATTTAATTCAATACATAGTTTCTGCTTTTTAAATTTTCTTTCTACCTTTACTGATATTTATTCAACTGAATCCCTTTAGAAGCCCATATCCAAAATAAAGGTGTTGAAAAATCTCCAAATACATGATTATTGTCTTAAACTTTTTCAAGCAAATTATCTTCTTCTCTAGTTGTATTTCCACTTTTTTTTTTGCACTTTGACTTTGTTCTCTTTAGATTACGAATTTTTCTGTTAATTTTTCTCCAAAGATATATCATATTTTTTGTTTTTTAAATCCTCCTTTTACCGATTGTGGCAGGCAGCATATGTTCTTTTTAAATGCCAATCAATACTTATATGTAATTGAATAGTCAGAAGGCTCAGTCCAGCTTTTTGCAGCACTACAGAGAATTGAATTGCTCACATTTTCATGGTGTCCATAAGAATCTACCAATTTTAACACAAATAGGGATTTCAACTCCCTAATGTTCCACTAATAATATAGACTCCCTGGAAAATAAATACCCAAAACAAAGCATAGCAAAACAAAAACTTATCTTTGAAGGCATTGGAGAGCTACTGAGGCAGACAGGATATTGAGTGCAGGATATCAGAAAGAAGGGACCCGAAGACAAGAGGCCCACCATTTGGGACGTGCCTTTCTTCTCAGAATATTTCCTGATCTTTTCAGGGAATTTGTCAAGGGATAAAAGGCACAGAATACAGGAAGAAGGTCATTGCTAAGAGGCAAGAAGCCAGCACAGCTTTCCCTAATATTATAGTTTGGGAGAGACAAACATTAGAGTTCAGAGTTGCCACATCATCCGTGACAAGAGGGAACATGAGCCCATACAGAAGGAGGCACAGGACATAACATCAGAGTTTTGGCATTTAAGGCATTAATGAATTCTAAGGCTGCACAGGACCAGAGGATGAGAAGCCAGGTAGAATTTTTGCAGGCACATGGTGCTGAGGAGACAGATCCATTGGAGTTCAGGTCCAACCAGAGAAGAATCTAATGAACCACTCGCGCTCTCAGTTGGCACCCCTGGAGGGATGGAACCACACTGGCATGGGGAGTGCGGCAGAGAGGAGGAACCTTGCAAAGACTTCAGCTCAGCCAAATGCCATCTGGTCCCTAATTGAATTTAATGTGATTGTCTCCCTCTGTAGCACTTACCAGGGAATAGGCTAAACCATTTGTGAAGTTAAAAAAAATCAGCCAGTTTCTACAATATTTCATTAAAAATGTCCGGCAGTGATCAAAAATATGTGAGCATACCAAGGCACAGTGTTCTAGTTTGCTAGCTGCCAGAATGCAACATACCAGAGACGGATTGGCTTTCAAAAAGGGGGATTTATTTTGTTAGTTCTTTAGAGGAAAGGCAGCTAACTTTCAACTGAGGTTCTTTCTTACGTGGGAAGGCACAGGGTGATCTCTGCTGGCCTTCTCTCCAGGTCTCTGGGTTCCAGCAACTTTCCCTGGGGTGATTTCTCTCTGCATCTCCAAAGGCCTGTGCTGAGCTGCAAGTGCTGAGGTGAGGTATGCTGAGCTGCTTAGCTGTGCTACTTTGAGCTCTCTCATTTAAGCAGCAGCCAATTAAATCAAACCTCATTCATTGCAGCAGGCACGCCTCCTAGCCGACTGCAGATGTGATCAGCAACAGATGAGGTTCACGTACCATTGGCTCAAGTCCACAGCAACAGAACTAGTTGCTTTCACTTGGCCAAATTAACACCGGACTTTAACTACACCTGGCCAAGTTGATACCTCAATCTAACTACCACACAGGAGCAAAGAAAAGCAGATAATAGACACAGAACATCTAAATGTTAGATCCATCAGCTGTGGACTTTAAAAAAGCTGTGATTGACAGTTTCAAGAGAATAAGAACGAAATGGAGAATTTCCACAGAGATAGCTGTAAAATTCACCAGATAATCAAATGGAAATTCTAGATGTACATCTACAATGACCAGAATTATGACTTCAATAACTAGGTTCCACAAAAGATTTAACCAGTGAAGAACCTCTTAGTGAGTTGGAAAATCAGTAGTAGCCAGACTTATGCACAGAGGTAAGACAATGGAAAATACAAAATAAAAGGAGTGTGAATAACATGGATATAGACTAAATAATCAAAATTCTTATCATTGGAATTCCAGAAGGGAAGGAGAATGAGAGACAAAAGGGCAGAAGCAATAAAGAGAAAATGATGGGCGGGCCACAGTGGCTCAGCAGGCAAGAATGCTTGCCTGCCATGCTAGAACCCGGGTTCGATTCCCGGTGCCTGCCCATGTCAAAAAAAAAAAGAGAGAGAGAGAGAGAGAAAATGTCCAGGAATGTCCCTAAGCAGGTTAAAGACACATTAATGGCAACCAACAGGAATAGGAACAAATACCAGGAAACCCATTTTTAGGGTGGTAACAGCAAAGTTCTTAAAAAACAAAAGCCAAACCCAAAAAGGTAATTCTAAAGGCAACTTGAGCAATACCAAAAATTAGACCTAAAATAACAAAATGGCTCGAAATGAACAAATGCTCAGACTCCTCCTCTGTAATCGTTGATGCCTTGGAATCTATATTTGAGGAAAAATGAAAGAATATCCTAGAACCATGCATGAAGCTATTATTGCTCATTTGATAAGACCAAATCAATTAAGAAAATAGATTTAGATCCTATATAGCTTCTAGTTAGAGAAATGGAGACAATGGAGGTGTCCAAATCAATAAAAATTTAATTAAATAGAGAGATAAAGCTAAACAGTTATTACTGAAATAAAGCTACCATTTTTCAAATGGCAATGAAGTTCCATGAAGCATAATTTTGCTAAATACATACTCATCCCGAATCTAACATTGATGGTATTTGCTTGTGTACTTATGATTTTAAATGGAAATGCGGAGGAATGCCTTATAGCATGTATTTATTATATATTTTTAAATTTATAATAGATGTGCAAGTTATAATAGAAAGTTTTATGAATTCTCAGACATTTATAATTTCTATTTTAATTTGTAAAAGGAAATAACTGAATCACGACAAATTTGCCTATATTTGCTTTTATTTTTGCGAGGAACTCCTGCATTATAGAGCATTATAGAGCCACTCCAAAACTTTAAAAAAATCTATTGATTTATTTACATTATTTACACAATTAATACAAAACTTTGTGGATGCCGGGAGAATTCCAGGATATTGCTGGCTGGTTAAACTCGCACCTGAATACTGTCAGTAAATCCTGGGTAAAAGAGATAGAGATGCCAAATATTTGCCATTACCTTAAGAAACATAGCCTCATTATTAGCAAAGACCTGTTAAAGAAATGCTGCGTACTATATCTACCTTTTGAATATTCATAATGCTTATTATCATACAAAGGCTGGGAGAAGCATCATAACAAATAGAACTGTTTACCTAAGTGTAACAGTGTTTTCCTAACTATCAGCCAGAACCCTTTAATCCTGAAAGGCCTATTAATAGTTTTCTTTATTTAAGGTTGAAGTTTCTAATGTCCATGAGGGACATTCCATATGTAGGTCAGCATAATTTAACAAACCATGCTGGACAGGTGAGTCTTATAGATTAATCCAGGATATTGGAATTATGATATTTTTAATTTATTTTTCTCTAGTTTATTTTGCTTTAAATACTAAAAGGACTATGGGTTCCGTATGTTAAAGCAAAACTGGTCTCTATGCTAGACCAAAATAGATTTGGAGGAAATGTTCACAGGACATCATCTCTCCTCTGTCTTTGAAACCAGACACAATTGCCCATTTGAAGGTTTTTTTAAAACTTATTGAAGATGGATGAATCTTTTCATAATGGTAGTTCAGTAGAATTATCCTAGGATGCAATTCAAGTTTGAAATATTGGACTATTACATCACATATCATAATTAGAATTCCCTTGCCAAAGGAGTGTGAATAAAACTGTGTTCTTACAGACAATTTCTAAGCACATATGAATCATAAATAGGGAGTAAAAGTAACGCAACACAAAAATGCTAGGTAGTAAAGTGAAAAGTATATTTTTACTGAAAAGTAGTTATTACTCTTCCTTCTTAAGTGATTTAAAAGATACTTCCTTCCATTAGTTGCAGAATAACCTCAGTGTGCTTTATCATCTAAAATTCCATGAACATTAGTCTCTTATTGGTCTTTTCTTTGCTGTGTGTGTTTTTGCTTTTCAGTATTCACTACCATGGCCTACTTTGAAATGTATCTATAATATATGGATAGAAAACCCCACACTTCATCTCAGAAAAATGAACAGACTTCCTTTACATTTTTACCAAAATTTTCAATGTGTAAAAGCAATATCATTCTCACTAGACAGTCCATGGAGAGATGTAGCTAATCAAATGCTGAGACAGGAAATTTGAAATTTTTATAGGAAAGTTACTTTATATATTTATTTATATTAAATGTGTTTTCAAAAAAATAACAGTTTGTAACAGAAGTCTTTTGTGAAACTCAGTAAGAAAACACCAAGGAAGCCTTCAGAGATTATTAAGTAACTTTTAGGGAGCCTAAGGATTTTTTCTGTTTTTCTCAAAGTGGATTCCACTATTTCTGCAGGATACACTGGAAACAACAACAAAAAAAATACAAACAGGTTTCTTTGATCAAAAAGATCATATAGTATATACCACCCTTTCTTGAAAACTCATAACCAATAAGAGTACAAATACTCTGAAAGTCCTGCAGTAAACACACTGAAATTCCTGCAGTAAACACACTGAAATATTTTCAAATTTTATTTGACTGAAAAATATTTTCCTACTAATACCTATTAATATCTCATAAATAAGTGTCCAGTAAAATGCACTTTTTGCGTTGAGGAATATTGAATATTTATTTATATGGCCATTTCATTCTCCTGCTGGGAAGGGTACTTAGAACAAGTTCAAAGGCCAATGGTTAAGAAAAATCACTTTTACCGCGAGATTGTGTTCAGAGCTATTATAATTTTGCTCTATATATCCTCATCCATCCTCAAAGATGATTTGAGAAGGTTAAAGCATTATCTCCTACACTAAGTACATTTAGGAAAGACAGGAACCAAGGACTGTTCTGGCAACTGGATAGAAGAACTCAGAAGGTACAGTAATGCTTCTCTCTGTGAAATCACAAACACTTAGCTGCAGTCTTTTGATATCAGATCTGCTGCAGAGTCTCAGAGAACTGGAGGACAAGAGTGAATTTAGGGGTGGCTGCCATGGCTCAGCAGGCAGAGCTCCGACCTGCCGTGCTGGAGGTCTGGAGTTCAATCATTGGTGCCTCCTGCCCATATGCAAATTAAAAAAAAAAAAAAAAGAGTGAATTTAGGTTTTATCCCTCAAATGATTTTTAACTCAAAAGAGCGTGCCGGATGTACAATTCTCATCAAGTCTAAAAAGAATATTCGGAATGGGGTGCACCAGTGGTGCAGTGGTAAAATGCTTGCCTTCCATGTGGGAGACCCAGGTTCAATTCCTGGATTGTGCACCCACCCCACCCCCCACCAAAAAAGGAAAAAAGAATACCAGAAATGCTACAAACATTAATAAAACTTGAAGTTTCCTAACTTACACTTGGATGGATTATTAATTTGGACTTTGAAAAAGCTGGGAAAGTTGTTATCGGTCACAGCAAATGCAGTACCCAGACACAAACCTGTGAAAATACCTCACTTAGATAGCAGAGGCCACAAGCCATTACCAACGAGCCAAGTTCAACTTGCTACCTGTTTTTGTAAATAAAGCTTTGTTAGAACACAGACACATTCATCTGTTTATGTATTGTTTATGGTTGCTTTGGTGCTATAGCAGCAGAGTTGAGTTTTGACCGAGACACGGCCTGCAAAAGCCTAAAATATTTACTATCTGACCATTTGCAGAAAATGTTTGCTAACTCCTGGTTGCAAACAAGGGGCATTGTTAGGTGTATGATAAGTACAACGCATGCTAAGTGGATGGAAAGAAATCATGGCGGGAGGGAGAGCTGTGAACTAGGAAGGCCTCAAGATATTCGAGGGCTGAAAAAAAGAGAGAAAGCCAATTTTGTGAAGATCTGGGGAAGGGTTTTCTTGGCAGAGGAAATCACACAGTTCAAAACACCTGTGGGAAATCCAGTGGGAGGAGAGAGGTGTGAGGGAAGGCATGAGTGTTGAGAGACCCAGCCTCAGATGTGTGATCAACCAGAGCTCAGCAACTTCTTGGCCAGAATAAATTTGTATTCTGAGTGATAGGAAGTTTTTGAGTTGTTTTAAGTTAGGGAAGTAACATGATCTGATCTGTTGGAAAACAATGATTCTAGCTGTTTTGTTGAAAACTGACTGCAAAGAGACAATGAGAATGACATGACGACTCCGAATTAAAAAGTAAACAAGCTGTGATATTCACTCTGCCATCAGACTACACAAGTACGATTGATAACACAATCTCACACCAGCAGCAAAGACAATGCATTAGAGCAGTGTGTTGTCATCTCTGCTTGCGCATAACAATCTCCTGGGCCATTAATAAAAATGCCAGTACAGGGTTGTTTAAGGAGAGATTCTAATTTACTTTCATTGGTATGGGACTTAGGCATCGCTTGTTTGTTGTCTGTGTGTGTGTGTGTTTATGTGTTTGCGTAAAGCTCTCTAAGACTGAGAACCACTGCTTTAGCAAAAAATACTGGAGGTGGAAAATGTCAATGTCAACTTCATATCATGGCCAATTTTACGGTAGTGTAAAAGAGGACAGCACCAATATGCAGCATAAATCACTACATCAGTTCACTCTTCCTGAGGCCCTTTATAAGAATCTCAAAATTATTCCGTGTCTTGAGAGTTTTAAAATCAGATCAGGGACCCATTTTTCTGAAGGAGACAGAGCTCTGCTTAGGAGCTGTCGGTATCGAATGACCTTTAGCAATCCCAGCAACCTGATTCTGCTATTTGAATCAATTTGTACTACATTTATGACCTTATGTGCTTACTGGCAAGAAATTCCATAGATTGGGAGACTTAAACACATCATCTGCACCTAGACCATTTCCTAGAAGATAGCCTCAGAGGCCCCTGCAGTCCTGCTTACACAGCAGTCCCTAGGCGCTAGTTGCCAGAGTAATACAACAATATTATTTGCTATATGTAAGCATGTGGGCTTTCTAAACCCCAGGCATAACCATTCCATGAGGTCATATGAGCTGATGTGATTTGTTGAAAGAAATAAACACAGAATTCATCATGAGAGAGGAAACTTTATTACTTAATGTGAACATGATTCACTTGGCTTAGATCATGTGTAAGATAGAGTTCTGTGTGGTGGCTGTTGGAAAATAAAAGACATATTTCGACTTTACAAAGATGCTCAATTGACTCTAAAGCGCTTGCCATCAGGTCCCAGAAATAAAAGAAATCAGCGGGGACTGCAAACCAGCAGCGTCTTCCGAAAATCAGGCAGCAGGCCTTAAAAATATGCATCTCTCCTTTATCTCCTTCTCTTATTTTCACTTCTCCTTGATCGATGTTTGCAATCAAGGAAAAACGGAGTCTGTTTGCTAGAGCCTCCTGTTTTCAACTTGTCAACTTGAGAACAATAGAAATGGTGTAGACAGGGGAAAAGGGCAAAAAATGAGTATTTTGAGGACAAAGCAGAAATTCAGTGGGCCAAAGGAGTTTTGGGAAAATCTTTGAGAGATGACTGAAAACTATTTTAATGTATTAGGGTTCATGACAATGTCAAAACTGAAGCTGTTAATCCAAATACAGATATAGATTCAGTTTTTTCTAAGTTCATCGAAAAAAAGAAACATGAGAGGGGTGTGCGAGGGGAATTCAGTGGTCGAATTCTCGCCTGCCATGCCGGAGACCTGGGTTCGATTCCTAGCCCATGCACTTCCTCAAAACACAAACAAGCAAACAAACAAACAAAAAACCAACCAAACAAAAATTCAACTAATGGTGCTGCAATAATGGGATCCTCACATGGAAAAAGAATGAAATGTGACCCCACCATACAGCATGCAAAAAAAGAAAAGAGAACTGAGGTTGGTGGAGTCCACAAGAGAAAAAAGAAGAGTTGGCCACAAATTAGACAAGCTGTCATATTTAATCCCTGAAATTTATTTGGTTTTATATAAATATCATTTTATATTCAACGCCCTCTGTCTTCTTTAAGCACAAGATTTGGCTCACATAAACCTAAAAAAAAAGTACAAAGATATAGGGTAAATTCATTTTTTCAAGCTTCAAATCTGTGAGCATCTAGTAACCAAATACACTCCATTTCTAAAAGCACATGATTTTTAAATATTTTATATTTTTCAGCAATGTTCCAAATTGATAGGTAATTATAAAATCACACATTCTATACATGGAAATAGATCTTAAAACTTACAGAGTAAAGTTTTGGGAAGTTCCAATTTTCTCCTCAGCTTTTCTGTTTTCTCTATTGTCCAGCTGGTGTGCATAAGATACTGTTTAAAAACATTTTTTAAGTTTTTTAGTTACTCATAAAAGAACTTTTAAACATGTAAATGATATTAAACAATGATATTTTAAAAATCTAAGCACCTCTTTTATGGCAGAGTCTGGAAAAATGAAAATAATGAAGATTGAAAAATGGTCAGTCTATTTGGTAAACCAACAGAGTTTTTCATTTCAGGGATTAAGTCTTGATAGGTAATTAAATGCTGGTCAGTAAACTTTGATTTGAAAATCAAGGAGTAAAAAAAAAGTCTCCTTTTCCAATTTATTTCTGCAGATCACCACATGTTTCCTATGTAGAGTCATTCAGGCAATATAAAAAATAATAATGGAATGGACAACAGAATGCTTGGGTTCTGGTCCCTGCCCCCCATTAGTTAGTTTTGAAATGCAATTATTTCTGTATTCCTTAGAACTGAGAAAGTTAGACTAAAGCTCTAAATTTCTTTATATTTTCCTATCTTGATCACCTTCAAATTTGGACTCTTTCTACGGGCCTATCAGAAAATGTGTATAAAACTTTCTGCAACTTTCATCTACAGTATGGACAGATGAGTAAGACATCTGAACCAAAAATAAATAAATAATAGGGGGAACAAATGTTAAAATAAATCAAGTAGATTGAAATGCTAGTGATCAATGAAAGGGAGTGATGAGGGGTATAGAAAAAAGTAGGGGAAACAAAGGCTAAATTAATTGAGTAGATGGAAAT